>JASDQU010371849.1:15839-25972 GCA_032191745.1 Picea mariana | reverse complement strand
AAAATTATATTAAAATGTAGAAACCTGGGCTAATCTTACTAGTCCTTAATATGAAAAATGTAAAATGTTTAGTGATAGTTTTGTAAAAATATTCAAATTTCTAAGGATTTTATATAGTTTCTATAAAATTTTGGCGATTTTTAAGATAAAATAATTTTATTCTATGGAATTTGGGTGAATTGTTTTTAGAAAAAATGGAAATTGGCGAATCTTTTTTTGGGAAAAACCATGGAAAATGATCTCATTTGCGAATTTTAGCCCCTAAAATATTCTATGCTAAGAACCTACCCTTTTCCTTTGACAAACCTTCTTTAACGTTTTTTTGGTGACTCCACCTTTCTCGAACCGACCTTTACCTTGCTCACCTTTCCCCTATTCTCCCCTTTCATCCTTTGATAAGCCTTTCTCAACCTTGGAAACTCCTTTGAGGTGTTCTTCTAGTCAATGGGACTATGGCACCTTGGAATCAACCAAGACCCTACCATCCCTCATGGAAGGAAATTTTGCAGATGTAAAGGGAAAAAGATGCTAATAAAGCTATTGAAGAGCTGATAAACCATGTAAAAGAGTTATTGCATGAATCTTCCAAAGACCAATCCCTCACATATGAAGAGGTACTTGAAGAACATGCTTATGAATAAATCTTCCAAGAAGACCCTGATGAAGTTTTTCACGTTAAAGTTCAAGAGGAGAACATTATGAGTTATGACCCTTTCGAGGATCTTGATGACATAGTATTTCATGATCCTGGAAGTGAAGAGGCCTTAGATGTAGTCAATCAACATATTGACACTTTCATACAGATTGGAAAATGTGGATGGGACATGTGCCTTTTCACTTTTGACGGAGATCCCACTGATTTGAGGGCAACCCTCAAACAAAGGATTGGTCTGCATACATATATGACTCAGATGTTTGGGATGGTGACGGTGACATGATCACAAATTTGTTCGATCCTTTCAAGGATGACTTGACGCAACATTTTCAGGATGATTTTCAACCACCATACTCAGATTTTTATAGACACCAAGTCGTGGCTTGCCCAAAACAATCCAAGGTCCATACTACCAAAAACAAATACTTTCATGTTGAGAATTTTGGTAGGGATTGCAGACAAAGAAGATATGTTTCCTAAATCTGACAGAGGAGTTTTCCTCTAAGGCTATGCATTATCCTGATTTCGCTTGTTTTGGAAATCACAGGGTTTTCTTTGGACCTCTTGTCCTTTCTCAGCCTCTAGGGAGCAGTGCTATTCTAAGTGAGGATGAAAATGAGCCATCATCTAGTCCACTCCATATATGGATACATTGGGCTTGTGGCTATTCTTGCAAGTGAGAGTTCCAGGACGATCGAGATTGTGGTTTCTCTTTTCAACAAGATTTCCTCCCTCCCACCCATTTCCATGAGTTTTATTTCATGATTGATTATACATATTTTTATGCTAATGATTACTATGTGATAGACTTATATTTATTGTTTCACATGATTAAGCACATGGGAAAATATCTTCGTTTGATGATCAGGTGGTTGGAATGGTTGTACGATTTCACCTAACACCTTTGGGGTTTAATATTCAAGGTCCCAGGACTCGAGGTAAGTAGGTAAGTCATATTGATTCCCTGCATTTTCATTTTGATTGCTCATTTATTTTAGATGCATTTCATTTTCATTTTTCTCTACTTTCACTATTGATTTCATGTTTAGTTTAGAAATTTATTGAAAAAATGTCAAAATTTTATTTTTCTAGTTTAGTGGGTTTTGATTATGATCATATGAGGACAAGGATGAGTAGGTCATCCTGCACTTGACAGTTTTATGTTTCCTTGCAGTCACAGGTCTACTAGGATATGTTGCGGTTCTCATGCACTCTACGATGAGGACAAGTCCCCAAGTAGGAACCATATGTTATCCCCATTTTGTTGATAACTAAGGAGATCATGTCTCGAGGCCCTCAGGTTGTAGATATGGAGTGTTGAGAGACTACATGACCAACAATACCCTTTTTCACAGATGGAAAACCCACCCACCACAAAATATGATCGCAGGTTTGCATATGGCATCCACCACACCGGTTGGCTTCAAGAAGGAAGTGGGCCTTTCTCCATGAGGAACAATTCAGTATTATGGTGAGCATCATTTCAATATTCAAGCCATTTGATTATGTTGTATCTTAGATTTCTCTAGAATTTATGATATATGCTTGGACATTATGCCTTTTTCCCTGCTTCACCTTGGTGGTTGACATTGTGCCCTAGTAATTGGTCTTCTTTGGGAACGTGTTTGCTACAAGGAACCCCCTTAATGAGCCATCATACCATTCTCGACCATACTTACCACTTTCCATCATTATTCCTCTCCATTTCCTTATCTCTTGGTATTTTAGGGTGTATTGACCCAAGAAAGGGTTGTCCCTCATTCTATGGGAAGAAGGGGCTAAAGGCCCAAAGGGGTTGGTGTTGGGTAAAAGATAAAGTCCTTTTATAAACCTTCTAGATTCTTCGCCCAGGGATCACCCAAGAAAGAAATAAAATGCTTATATTTGAGTAAAGGGGACCCACAATATAATAAATAATGCTTAAAAGGTTGGTTGAAGGATAATATGTTTCATCACAATTTGACCTATCACATCCATAAATATATAGGGGTATGACATTACCATCATCTGGTCACCAAACAGGGGTAATGACTCTCAGTTGCATGACTGAGAGAAAGGGGGTCTCATCATGAGACATCCTTCTCATTTCCATTAGGTGTTTGTGGGAGGCATTGCCATAATCTGATCACCATGCCAGGTCAGTGAACTTCAACCTCTCCTTTTTCTATACTGAAGGAAAATAAAGAAAGAAAGATAGAAGGCAATTGATGGGCTTGGAAAAAGTGCATTGCAGACGAAGGTACCACACTCCCTCTACAAAGGAACCCATGAATGAGACACTACAACCCATTATATGTCATGAGGCCTATTCCCATTGAGTCTTTACCCCAATCACTTCATCCAATTTACATGGATTAGAGAGGGAATATCTCTTGGAAAATCTCCTTGACCTAAGGTAAGATCTACCCAATAGGACACCTCGTCAACCCTCCCATATTCAATCTTGAAAAGTCGCATATTGTCTTTGAGCTATTAATTATTTGATATAGTGATCTTTGATGCACATGCTTAGATGGATTATTTATTGATTGTATTCACTTATCATGATGTTATCACTTGATATCCTTGGAGGCTATGCTCATTTGTCTTTGTAGGACCTAGTTGGTAAACAATTTTGAGAGAACAAGCCTAGCTTGGGCTCCCATGGGGCTACAAGCCCACAGATTGGATTCCAGGGGCCTAGATGCCGGATGAGAAAGATCAGACTTGGAAGGCCTTGCTGATTATTTGGAAGACATAGCCAAACCATCAATTTCCAAACAACTTTCCCAGGAGGGGAAAAACATCCTCATTTTGAGCATGACATCATGTGTTGGGGGCTAGAGCATGGTGGTGAGATGATATGCTTTGACACTTAGAGGTTTTGAGGGGTTTGAGGTCTTGACCTTGAAGGAAGATATTTGGATGCTTGACACATAGCTTTAGAAAGCCTAGACACCCTCCTCCTACACCAATGACTCACTCCTAATGCCAAAACATCCCCTAAAGGGGTGACATCATTTTAAATTAGGGTTTTATTTTTGCAAAGGTGAAATTTTAAAGGACTTATTTAATATTATTTTGTAAAAGTGGAAAAATTAGGTTTGTTAACCCATAATCTTGTGTTTTACCCTAAAGTATGTGGGAAAACTATGTTAGCTACATTTTGTATAAATAGAGATCATAAGATCTCATTTTTATCATAGATCTCTCTTGTGGAGAAGGATACTTAGCTGGATTTTTTGTTATTCTTGGAGCAATTGATCTGTCTTTTGCAATTGTTATGGTTTATCTTTTCTATTGATGGTGAAAAGAGATGCACTATGCTTGGAGACTATTTCTTATGCATTTGGATGGACTTAACTTGGAAGATTAGGGTTTGATCTATCTTTTTTGTGGAATTGGTAAGGGAAAATTTGCATTTATTGTCTTTTGTCTTGCTTTTTTCCATAATTATTGTTGGTTAGAACCCTTGGAGGGGTATAAGAGCATACACCCTCCCCAAGGTTTGTTCTCTTTCTTAAGAAAGGTCATTTTTTACAAGTCATCTTGGAGAACTACAAGAGATTACACCCTCCAAGGTCATCTTGGTTTTTTTTCAAACCCTAGGAAGTAAAATGGCTTACACCCCTAGGGATTTGTGGATCAAACACTTAAATCCAAATTTTGATTCTCAAGGTCAAATATATTTTTCAAGGTTGTGCCAAGAGAAGTACAAGGGCATACATCCTCTTGGCATCTCCTAGATTGAATTAGCTACACTTGGGAACTACAAGGGCATACACCCCCAAGTGCTTATCCAAACCATCTATTTCATTGAACCCATAAAACCAATAGTAAGACACTAATCATTTTTTAATTTGCATTGGAGATACAAAAATTTTACCTCGACAAACTTGAAATTTCAACCTTTACAAGCTTTCTCTTTTGGATAATGATCTTGATGCCTTGGGGTTTTTTATTCCCTTAGGGAGTCCCTTTTCTTCCATAAATTTTAATTGTTGTACTAACTTGTTTTCTAGGTGCTAATAATTCACTAACTAGCCCCTAACATTCCTCCATTTTGCAACCACTAATTCCACTAACTAGGGTGTACTATTTAGGCTAGTTTTGGGGATGTTTATATGGTTGATTTAGCTGCTGCATGTCACTAAATGCTACAGCCATAAGGCTGATAATTTACTGCAGAAAATCATTTTATAACAACTTTCTTTATTGAGTCTTAGAGTGCTTTTCTCAAGTCATAATTGATTAATAAATTCATTGTTGATATTACCAATTGACCTTGTGCCTTTATATGTTGGTTTGGATACTTTATTTGCTGATATAAACTGTCATCCTCTACTACAAATTAGGGATAGAAATCTTAACTTGTTGATCCATACTAACACATAGCATTGCAATGTGTCTTTTCTTGTGTTTCAGGTAGGTACAAGTGCACCGAAAACTATCTCTTCATTTGGTATCCATTTACCTCTCTTCACTTACCTTTTCCAACCAACCATTTATTCCATCACTTGACCTTCCAGGGGAATTATCCTTACACTTCCCTTCATCCTTCTTTTTCACCCTAGGGTCTTCGGGATCGCCTCCCAGGAGTGACCTTAGTCACCCCCAAGTGCGGGATCTACATCGAGGTGACATTGGGTGTAGTGTCCCATAGTTGTAGCACATGATTTTGTGGTTGGGTGAAGATTTTCCCAACCTCCAACTTGTTCCATAAAATTTTGGCGTCGTTTTCAGGGAGGATTTTGAATCCTCTTTGTGCCTTGAATGACACTTTTGGCAAGTCTCTTTCCCAAATCTTCATCCTGATATTTCCTGATGACTCCACTCCAAGAACCTACCCTTTTCCTTTGACAAACCTTCTTTAAAGTTTGTCTGGTGAATCCACCTTTCTTGAACCCACCTTTCCCTTACTAAACTTTCCCCTGTTCTCCCTTTTCATCCTTTGATAATATTTTATCTCCCCTCGAAACTCATTTGACGTGTTCTTCTAGTCAATGGAATATGGCACCTTGGAATCAACCAATACCCTACCATCCCTCATGGAAGGAAATTTTGCATATGGAAGGGGAAAAATATGCTAATAAATCCATTGAAGAGATGATGAACCAAGTAAAAGAGTTATTTATTGAATATTCTGAAGACCAAGCCCCTCATATATGAAGAGGTGATTGAAGAATGTGCTTATGAAGAAAGCTTCCAAGAATACCCTGATGAAGTTTATCACGTTGAAGATCAAGAGGAGAACACTTTGAGTTATGACCCTTTCGAGGATCTTGATGAAAGCTTGTTCCATGATTCTGGAATTGAAGAGGCCTCAGATGAAATCAATCAACATATTGCCACTTTCATACAGATTGGAAAACATGGATGGGACATGCACCTTTTCACCTTTGACGAAGATGCCACTTATGACGTTGAGGGAATCCCTCAAACAAAGGATGACTTGACGCAATGTTTTCAAGATGATTTTCAATCACCATACTCAAATTTTGATAGACACCAAGTTGTAGCATTCCCAAAGAAATCCAACGTCCATACTACCAAACAAAATTACTTTCATGTTGAGACTTTGGGCAGGGATTTGCGGACAAAGAAGAGATGTTTCCTGATTCCGACGGAGGAATTTTCCTCTAAGGTTGTGCCTTACCCCATTTTATCTTGTTTGGGAAATCATAGGGTTTTCTTTGGAACTCTTTTCCTTTCTCATATTTTAGGGAGTAATGATCTTCTAAGTGAGGATGAAGATGAGGCATCATATAGTCCACTCCAGATATGGATAGATCAGGCTTGTGGCTATGCATGCAAGCGAGAGTTCTAGGACGATTGAGATTGCGGTTTCTATTTTCATCATGATTTCCTCTCTCCCACCTATATCCATGAGTTTTATTTCATGATTGATTATATATCTTTTTATGATCATGATTACTATGTTCTATACTTATCTTTATTGTTTCACATGATTAAGCACATGGGGAAATGTCTTCGTTCGATGATCAGGTGGTTGCACTGGTTGTATGATTTCACCTGACACCTTCAGGGCTTAATATTTCTTGCCTTCATTTTCATTTTGATATCTCATTTAGTTTCGATGCATTTCATTTTCATTTTTCTCTACTTGCACTATTGATTTCATGCTTAGTTTAGAAATTTATTGAAAAAATGTCAAAATTTTCTTTTTCTAGTTTACTGTGTTTTGATTATGATAATATGAGGAAAAGGATGAGTAGGCCATCATGTACTTGACAATTTGATGTTTCCTTGCAGGCACAAGTCTAACAGGAGATATTTTGGTTCTCATGCACTCTATGGTGAGCACATGTCCCCAAGTAGGAGCCAGATGTTATCCCCATTTTGTGGATAACTAAGGAGATCATGTCTCAAGGCCCTCAGGTTGCAGATATGGAGTGCCAAGAGACTACATGACCATGAACACCCTTTTCACAGATGGAAAACCCACTCACCACCAAAGATGGTCACAGGTTTGTAGATGGCATCCACCACACCAGCTGGCTTCCAAAAGGCAGTGGACCTTGCTCCATGAGGTACAAGTCAGTATTATGGTGAGAATCATTTCAATATTCAAGCCATTTGATTATGTTGTATCTTAGATTGCTCTAGACTTCATGATATATGATTGGATATTATGCCTTATGCCCTACTTCACCTTGGTGGTTGACATTGTTCCCTAGTAAGTGGTGTTCTTTGGGAATGGGTTTGCTACTAGGAACTCCCTTAATGAGCCATCGTACCATTCCCGACCATACTTACCACTTTCCATCATTATTCCCCTCCATTTCCTTATCTCTTGGGATTTTAGGGTGTATTGACCCAATAAGGGGTTGTCCCTAATTATATGGGAAGAAGGGGATAAAGGAACAAAGGTGTTGGTGTTGGGTAAAAGATAAAATCCTTGTATAAACCTTCCAGATGCTTCACCCAGGGATCACCAAAGAAAACAATAAAACACTTATCTTTGAGTAAATGGGACCCACAAAATAATAAAGAATGCTTAAAAGGTTTGTTGAAGGAAAGGAGGTCTCATCATGAGCCAACCTATCACATCCATGAATATCTAGTGGTATGAAATTACCATCATCTGGTCACCAAACTAGGGTAATGACTCTCAGTTGCATGGTTGAGAGAAAGGGGGTCTCATCATGAGCCAACCTTCTCATTTCCATTAGGTGTTTGTGGGTGACATTGCCATAATCTTCTCACCACGCCAGGGAAGTGACATTCAAACTCTCCTTATTCTATATTGAAATCAAATAAAGAAAGAAATATAAAAGGCAGTTTATGGGCTTGGAAAATGTGCATTGTGGATGAAGGTACCACACACCCTCTACAAAGGAACCTGTGAATGAGACACGACAACCCCTTATATGTCATGAGCTCTATGCCGATTGAGTCTTGACCCCAACCACTTCATCCACTTTACATGAATTAGAGAGGGATATCTTGGAAACTCTCCTTGACCTATGGTAAGATCTACCCAATAGGACACCTCGTCAACCCTCCCATATTCAACCTTGACAAGTCACATAGTGTCTTTGAGTTGTTAATTGTTTGATATAGTGATATTTGATGAACATGCTTAGATGTCTTATTTATTGATTTTATTCTCTTATCATGATGTTATGACTTGAGATACTTGGAGGGCGTGCTCATTTGTCTTTGTAGGACCTAGTTGGTGGACACTTTTGGGAGAACAAGCCTAGCTTGGGTTTCCATGGGGCTACAAGCCCACATGTTGGATGCCAAGGGCCCACATGCTGGATGAGAAATATCATACCTGGAAGGTGTTGATGATGACTTGGATGACATAGACCAACCCTCACTTGCCAAAAAATTTTCCTAGGAGGGTAAAAACGTCCTCTTTTTGAGCATGATGTCATGTGTTGGGGGCTAGGGTGGTGGTGAGATGCTATGATTTGGAACTTGGACGTTTTGAGGGGTTTGAGGTCTTGAACTTGAAGTAAGATATTTAGATGCTTGACACGTGGCTTTGGAAAGCCTAGACACCCTCCTTCTACACCAACGACTTGCTCCTAATGCCAAAACGTCCCCTAAAGGGGTGATGTCATTATAAATTAGGGTTTTATTTGTGAAAAAGTGAAATTTTAAAGGAATTGTTTAATATTATTTTGTAAAAGGGGAAATAGTAGGGTTTTTAAGCCCTAATAATAGTTACATTACAATTTTGACATGAAAGTGGCTTTGCAAAGTTATTTTCTAAAAACAAATGGCTAAACTCTTATGCAACTTTGATGTGGACCATTTACCGCATTGTAATTTTCATCACGAAGATGACACCTTAAGGAGAGTGGGTCAAAATCAATGATGAAAAAATGGACTCCACATTGCAAATGATGACGCCCCCATGTGTGTTGCATTTTGCATTCTACAAACTTATTAGTTTTCATAAAAAAATTACACTACATTGTGACGCTACATACTTATATTATAGTAGTGACATAAACTCCATGCATGAGCTCAATTTAAGGCATATGATACCTTTATGAGAATATTTCGATTAGAAAATAATATTTTGTGCAAAATAAAACCTATGGCTATGTTAGTAGAAATTAGGTCGAAATATGTTGTTTATGAATTGAAAAATGCATCAAGGTTTTAGGGCTTGTTAACCCCTAGATTTTTACCCTTGAAAGTATTGAGGGTTAAGAGCAAGCATGTAGAACTTTGGTTGGCATACTGATGTTTTACAGGGTTTAACACTTATGTTGAGAAGGAGCTTGTTTCACACACAAGGCAAACACATGATCAGTACAAGGTTGCTTAGTTCAAGAGTTATAGTCTACTTGGTTTCGATGCATTTGTGTGAAAGAGATGTATACAAGTGTTGCTAGTTTTTAGGAGGCATGGTTTGAGTGGGTCTCCTGACAGTTTGGGGCAATTCAAAGCATACAGTATGAGTCCTTGCAGGATTCTAGGCCCGATGACATTTTTCCAAGCGTCATGTAGGAGCTTGCTAATTTTTATAGGTTGAGATTCAAGCCCCAGATTCAGATTCCAAGAGCATAGTGTTTATCCCTGAGGAATCCAGAGGCCTTTGGACCTTTTTCTGGATGATGTCACCCAGATTGCTATTTTTAGCAGGTTAAGCATCAGGGACTGCATGATAGTTCTGATGGAATATTCAGATCCCTTGCAGAAAAATGATATTAATGAGTATAAAGTCAAGGGTATTCAAATGAATTTATATTTTTGGCAGTATGTATGTGGACAATTTTTCTAAAAAATAGAATTGAGAATCTATTTTTACAGAACCCTATTTTTAGAGGTTCTATTTTTAGTTACCTCTATATTTATAAGGTCCATTCATCATCCATGCAGTGCCAAGTGGTAGCCTCTGAGGTCAACATGTGGTAGTGATATGGAATCCACCTAGGTTAGGGCACATATTCCTAAAATTGGAGCATATGATAATTAATTTATGATGCAGGAGCATCGCCCACATCAAGCGAGCATG
>JASDQU010371848.1:93260-115042 GCA_032191745.1 Picea mariana | reverse complement strand
TTGATTTTCTTAAAGCACCCAGATAAGCCTAGACCATCCACTGAAAGGTTTATTAGTTCTAAACTAATGATATGTCTAAATGCCAAGGTAATCCTCATATGTATTCACTCTCGGTCTCAAGCCAAGGCTATATGTAAAACATGAGGCAACGAAGAATTAAAATGTTGGATAACACCTGGTTATAGGGTAAAGTCACCTGGTAAATAGAAAAAGTGCCTTTAGGCTAAAGGTATAGAACAACGCTTGTGCCTCATTGTTTAACTATTTGTCACAATGCTTGGTCCTATGGAAAAAAGGGCGACGAGTTAACACGTGTTTATTTCAATACATGCAATGCACTAAAGAGCTAATTAAAAGCCCAAAATTTGATACTATTGGAAGAAAAATATCCCATGAAAAGTGTCTGGCTTACCAGTTTCAATTGAGAATATGATTCTTAATTTAATTCTTATTAAAAATATATTGAAGAGGAACCAAGGTCACTTGATTGCTTAAATATGATGATAAAAAAAGAAATTTGTTATTAAAACAACATTAATAAAATGAAAAGGCACATTGGTTCATTTTCTATTTACAGAAAAATAAAATGATTCAATAACATACACCTTTTAGAAGACCATATAAACATAAATATATGATCATAATAAAGTGTCTCTATGAGTTAATATAGAAGATCAAAATAGAGGCAGAGTCCAAACAAGAATTTGTAACATCTTGTTCTACTAAGCACACTTTTATTGACATGTTCTTTAAGGACAGTTGCATGCAAGTGATCCGATTATGGTATATTGTGATTTCATTTCGATTATGAATTGTATATGATGATGATAATGATAATGATAATGATGTGTTGTAACTTATTGTTAAATTGATGTATATATATTGACAGATGCTATTGACAAGTTTTCTTAAATGTGCAGAACACATGACAAGTTATAAATGTTGATGGCATCAATAAATTTCCTTGAACTCTAGATTGAGTCAAGAGATGGATTGTATTTGTTTAAGTATCTCATTTTATTCACATGTGACATATGATTGATTTCAATATGATTTTTATATATGGATCATTAACATTGTTTTTATCAATGGATGCAAACTTGACGATATTTGCTAATTTGACTCACATAAGGAATAAAAAGAGACTATGCACAAAAACCACACATTTGAGAAAGAAATGTAGCAACATTCCTGTCACAAACTACTAACACTCCTACTGTGGTATGAACTATAGGTTAATGATTACCTAATTCAATAAGTTCACAATATCATGAAAGCGAACTGAAACAATCACTCACAAAGATTCTAAAGGACACACAATAAAGCAAAGTCTTTATTTTTTAAAGACTCTTAATCTTTCACAAGATCAACCAAATGTAGTGTTGACTTCAAAGATCGAAAAAACTTTCAAAACCAATCTAAGGCAAGTGGCACCCTTGAAACACAAATGTGCATCTCAAAAGGAATATCACGTAATTAAAAAACTTGAGTCAATAAATCTAAGGGCGAGCAATATCCAACCTACTGCGGAGTCATTAAGATTCTGCAGACTGGATAGTCGGGAAACACACTCGTGCACTTCCATACCCATGGGCACCAATGCTCCCATCCGCTACCTTATGCATCCATGCTCCCATCTGCATGCATGCATGCTTCAATCAACTCATTTTCCGACTCCTGTCGATCATTAATTCTGGAGCCTCCAATTCACCGTAGTTAACCCGCCAGAGATGTGAGGTACAGTGAGCTGATCAAGGAGACAATCAGGTGATATTTAATGTTGTATCTACCTTATTAATTCCTTGCCCGTCCATTTTTGAATTTGAAAAAACTTCCCTTGATTTCCCCACTTAGTGTTTTCCCTCCCCCTCCAATCCATGTTTTGTAATTTAGGCAGGGCAATGGAAGCTCCTCCGATCCCTGTTTTGTAATTTAGACAAGGAAATGGAAGCTCGTGGAGAGGAGGAGGAGGGCCAAGTGGCGATAGTGTGATCCGTGAAGATGCATGCACCCATAGGGCCAAGAAACAAAAGTTTTCAGTTTGTGTGATTCTAACTCGAGCAATGATGCTCCAAGAAACGAAGAAACCTGCTAAAAAGAAGCCTCTCACATAGAAAACTAGAAATCTGCAATCAGGTGTATAATTTTTGCAGTTGATGAGTTCAGTTTGAGACAAAGACTAAGACCGAGTTTAGATAAGGAGAAATTAGAAGCCAAAAGCTAGCAGCCAACAAGCGGAGAATACCTCAACATTTTTTTCATTAGATATATATGTGATAATAACAAGGTTTTGTTGGTTGTGCATACTGCATTTATTTGCATTCCAGTGTATTTGTTGAAGCACGGATCTCGAGTTCGAGTCCGAGGAAACTTGTGTTCGATTCCCATCAGATTTTTTTCATTGAGGCACAGGTATTGGGTTCGATTATTAAACCCATTGCCGGAGGAAAACTGTGGTGTTGTTGGCTATTCTGTGTTGGCCTAAGATAGCCCTACGTTGTGTCATATATTTCTATCTATGTGATGAAGATTTTGGTCTTACCGAGCATTGCCACAACTTCTTCTAACGTCATTCCCTTAGAAGCAAAGAGATTGAGCATAAGGTCTACGTTGATGGTTTCAGAGGGGAGAAATTGATCGGTTATTACATTGTTGGTCGTGATTGAATCCCTTCTTCCCAGAGGAATCGCAATGATTGGCCCTCCAAATAAACGAACCATGTCGCGAGCTGTTAATGCAATAATGTCTGCACATGATATTGTGCCTGGGCATGATGCTTCAACTACAGACTTTATTTTGCCGATCACGTTGAGTTTTCGTATTCCAAAGTTTTTTTTCTGAAAGCAGCTCCGATGAAATGGGTCCTTCGGAATCCAACAATATGGATGCATCACAACACTATAAAAATCGAACAAATAGGTACGATGGGTAGCGTGTTAGAAAAATGCGTCGGTCCAGATAGGCACTATATCACTTCCCTGTGAACTATATGGACTATATCTAGCAAAAGCGTTTCATTTTGGTGGTTTTCCACATAGAAGTGTTTTGTTATGCAAAGAAATACATGTGACTACAAATATTGGTAACCAACCGACCGATTGAACCCATGGTTGTAGGAGGTTATCTTCATACTTGTTACCCTTTACTATAGGATTGTATGAACTTCCCGTATCTCTTACTGTTATCTTCACGACCAATTAAATCTATATCGTATTCACAAGTTTACCCTGGTCTTAGTTGACTCTTTTTTTTTACTTATTGAAAATCTATTTTGCACTGGCACTTAAATTAAGTTAAGCTCTGCAATTTTCTTAAAAATGGGTCATTGTCTACTTTAGAAGTGACAAGAATAAGTATAAATGTCACAGGTTATATATTCATATATGTAAATATGTAAAGAGAATAGGTATAGAAAAGAAATGTAGAATTGAAGATAAAGGGTATAAAGGTCAAAAGATTATACATGCATATATGTAAATATATACAGAAAAAAGGTATAGAAGAGAATAAGCAGAATTGAAGAGAACAAGTAGAGGTCAAAAGATTATATAGTAGTAATCTTCATAAGATAGGAAAAACAAAATGTAGATTTGAGGGCGTAACACAATTTTATAAGAGGAAAGCAATTATATAAAAGAAACATCACATGACTTCATGTGCCCTGCAACGGTCCTGGAATGATATACACATCTCTGTATAAAAAATATGCTCTATAAATACATTACAAGTTTGTCTCTTCCAATTAAAATGCACTCTGAACAACAAAGGTTTGTTCGAACTATTAAAGATTTTGGTTTAATTGTTGGGTATGGAATTTCTAATTACTGAATACAAGTCTTATCGACCATATCTATTCAGATTCAAACACTGCTTGTGAAAATAGACATCCAATTACAGGACAGAATACCATGAATGGAAAGAAAAGGAAAAGACCGTAACTCGAAGATGAATGCTCATGTTTAGATATTCGACCTCTGTACGAACCCCACCGAAAAATGCCAAGATATGTGTATCGAGTGACTTGAAAGAAAGGAGTAAAATTTAAACCTTGATATGAAGTTCAATAAGGAGATAGTCTACACTTTAGGGAAGTGAATATTAGGGAAGGGAATATCCAATGTGTGTGTGAATATTAGCAGTTGTGCAGACATGCAACTTCAATGTGTGTGTGAATATTAGCAGTTGTACAAACATGCAACTTCCTATAGGTTGGATATGGATGAAAAGTTTTACTATTCAATTTCCATTTCTATGGACAGAAATTTAGGTATCTATACTAAGATTTTTTATTATTATTATTATTAAAATGAAAAGTTTATATCTTAGTGGGATGTTAAATTAAAGTATGAATTTTTTTATTTGTGGGATAAGAGATGTTTCGTGCAAAACTCCCTTGTGTGTGATAAAGGATCGTTTGTAACAATTTGACTATTTAATTTACTTATGTAAATTATTCTTCTTAGATTTGAATTTATAACTATAAAAAACACATTCTTAATTATCAAATTCATACACATTATATTATTCTAACAAATATTATTAAACAAAAATATAAAGAATATTATTAAATAAAAATATAAAAAACCCAATTATAATTAACATTCTCAAGCCAAATACCAAATCAACTTATTATGCCATAATGTTGGATTTAAAGTAGAAGATTTAGTTTCGAACTAAAAACACAAAGGAAGATCGTAAACTCATTTTCAAAATGGAGAAGGTACCTAAACCCTTCTTTAATATAGTTGGACTTATAACCCTTATCCTCTAATTTTTTTTTGTTAAAGAGTGTTGAATTGAATATAGAGTTTTGAACTATGAAGTGTTTAATTCACTATTAATACATTGTACCATGCTTGATATTTCAAGGGTGATTTGTTTTAAAACTTTGTATGAATAATAGAATCAATTTGCATTGTAGTTGTAAATCTACTTTTATTTTAACCAAACTAATACATTTGGTAATTTGGATAGCTAAACATTGTAAGAGAGAATACAATTTAGCAAAAAAATAAAACAATTTATATTATCTAAATATAAATAAATATGGAATTATTTCATAAATTTTATTTATTAGTAAAATATGTTAAAATTATAAAAAGATAAAATGAAATAAAAATCCATTTTAATTGGTTAAGAGGTCATTTTCTTGAATATAAGGAAATGGGTTAAATCAATTGAAGGAAGTTTATAATAAATAAAGGGGAAGTGACAGCCAAGCAAAATAAAGCACTTAATAGAGGAAATAGAAGAACCATGAAAAGGTACATTCACTAGTTATAGAGTAGCAACATCTTTATGTTAAGAAGCAAGGGTTAGTTTAAAAGTGAATATTGATATGTTTTGAGGTTTCAATATTAAAGTTCAATTTGATTTTAATTTTAATTGAGATATCAATATCCACTAAAGGAAAAATTCGGTCATGGCAGTGCAATGAATACAATATGTAAAGACGACAAGGGGAAGGTGAAAACATGTCCCAACGGAAAAGTAACCTAAAAGAATGACAAAGAAGAAAAAAATAAATAGGAAGCACCAGTACAATGAGATTAGGAACAATGAAGAATCTCAATAAGGAGCATACCTAGCCGAGACATGTTACTCTAAAGAAGTACTTCTAACATTCAAGGCCACAAATAAATGCATGATTGAAATGATCTATATTTTAAATTCACTGATATGATTTATTTATAAAATTTGTAGATAGGCCATATGTTTTAATTTAAAATTGAATGTGCAACAAATTTACATTAGACAACAATATAGAGCCCTTCAATTAGAAAACCATAAAATCATCGACGTCGTGTCTAATGGACATGGGATTAACCTAACAACAAGTGACATTAAAAAAGTATTGCTTCCACTTCATGATTAAATATGGGTGTTGAACTAATATATCACTTGTGGAAGTTGAGGACCGATGTGAAAGTTGGTGGATTGTGCACATCATGGACCTATACTACTACCCTCTAATGCAATATTTTTGTCTCCGTAGACTTCTTCCCCTATCAGCATGCAACCATATTAATGAGATAACATTATGATGGAAGTATTCCTTCAAAAACATCAATAGAATGAGTAAGCATGATAGAATAATAATTAATAGGGAAATTCCACTGGTGTATTACATAAGTTATAGTTCGACTATAGTCATTATCTATCAAGAAAAAATTTGTTGGGATTGCTACAAACAATTTCAAATTATGTAATACCATTTCTTGATTGTTGAGTTTCCTTATTGTGGATACTCTATGACCTTTCATTCCAAACAAAAAATCTTACATTAATCTAAGGCATCGGGTAGTTGTCCTTCGACTCTATTCATCGCTTTTGTTGGGGCCTAGAGAAGTCTTGTCATTCTTTCCAATGGAGCTTATAAATTTTAGATTATCAGTGCAAGCTTGTCCATGTCTCCATTGCTTCCCCTGTTTATTGCATATTTGGTTGAGATAAAGTGTTTCCTCCTCCATGGAAGAGATCACCTTTTTATTTGATTCATTTATAAGTTTAAAGAAAAAAATTCTTAAAGAAAATTTATAATATAAATCAACACATTTTTCATTATTTATCTCCAAGAAAATATACTGATAATCTATCAATTACAATCTACTAAGTTGATTGAACAAATGACCCTAAACTCCAAGAATTAAAAAATTGTTTACAAATATATTGACAAAAAAAAACTTACATATTTTGAGTGCCTTTTAATAAGACACATGCATCCCCTGGTTTTGAATGTATCCATGTTATAGGAGGGAATAATAATTCACATGCAACCCTTCTCTACTATTGAATGCAACAAAAGTTGAATTTAATGCAAAACCTAAATAGATCGAGGCAACTTCATAATGAGAAAGGCAATATTCCTTTCAGAGAAATGGGAGATAGAGTTGAGTAAAAATTAAGAGGGAATTGGTGCTTTAAAATTATGATAGGGATTGGTGCTTTGGAATTGTGAAGATAGTTATCGAGACCATTATAAGATTTGGATTATTTGAGGAAACTAGTTGTGCATAGATAAAGTTGATTAAAAAGTCCACCACAAGTTTCACATTAGTGAATGGTCAAAGGAAAGTGAAGAACATGGATGCATCATAGAAAAAATAAGGGAAATGAGGTAACACCATGAAGGTGGGTAACACTTTTATGAGAATCCAATGAATTTATAGAAATTTACAGAGATATTCAAAACTGACCACTTCCGTATATGCGCATATACAGAAACTAACCACTTTCGTATATATGCATATACGAAAGTCGACCACTTCTATATAAATACATATACAAAAATGGTCATCTTTCCTATACGCACACATACAAAAGTTGACTCGAAATCTGACCGCTTTTGTATATGACTGCTTTCGTATATGCGTATATACGGAAGCCAACCATTTCCATATATGTGCATATACGGAAGGGAACCACTTCCGTATATGTGCATATATGGAAATGGTTGGCTTCTGTATATGCACATATACGGAAGCTGACCACTTCCGTATATGCGCA
Organism: Picea mariana; assembly: GCA_032191745.1. NCBI lineage: Eukaryota > Viridiplantae > Streptophyta > Pinopsida > Pinales > Pinaceae > Picea > Picea mariana. Next base: position 107,536 of record JASDQU010371848.1, on the reverse strand, counting down.
TATACGAAAGTGGTCAGCTTTCGTACATGTGCATATATAGAAGCAGTCAGCTTCCATATATGTGCATATACGAAAATGGTCGACTTCCGTATATGTGCATATACAGAAGTGGTCAACTTCCGTATATGCGCATATACGGAAGCCAACAGCTTCTGTATATGCAGATATATGGAAATGGTCGTATTCCATATATATACGACACATATACGAAAGTTGACCACTTTGTATATGCGCATATACGGAAGTTGACGCACATATACGAAAGCGGTCGTATATGCACATATATGAAAATTGTTGGCTTCTGTATATGCGCATATACGGAAGTCGACTTCTTCCATATATGCGCATATACGAAAGCCAACCATTTTCATATATGCACATATACGGCCGCTTCCTTATATGCGCGTCAAATTCTGTATATGCACATATACGAAGTGGTCAACTTTCGTATGTGTCGTATATATATGGAAGACGACCATTTCCGTATATGCGCATATACGGATGTTGACGCCCATATACGGAAGCGACCGTATATGCACATATATGAAAATGGTTGGCTTCCGTATATGCACATATACGGAAGTCCACTTCTTTCATATATGCGCATATACGAAAGCCAACCATTTTCATATATGCGCATATACGGCTGCTTCCGTATATGCGCGTCAACTTCTGTATATGTGCATATACGGAGTGGTCAACTTTCGTATATGTGTCGTATATATATGGAAGACGACCATTTCTATATATGCGCATATACGGACGCCGACCATTTCCGTATGTGCGCATATACGAAAAATGATCGTCGTCTTCCATATATGCACATATACAAAAGCCGACCATTTCCGTATATGCACTTGTACAAAGGGTGACCGCTTTTGTATATGCACATATATGGAAATGGTCGACTTCCATATATGCGCATATACAAAAGTTGACCACTTCCGTATATGTGCATATACGGAAGCCGACCATTTCCATATATGCACATATACGGAAGCGGACAACTTTCGTATATGCGTATATATAGAAATAGTCGACTTTTGTATATGCGGATTTTGTATATGCGCATATATGAAATGATCAACTTCCTTATATGGAGCATATACGAAGTAGTTCACATGGTGACCCAAAATAAATTCCGCCCATAATTTCCTCAAGAAATATAAGGGAACCTCCCTGTTATTGCAGGGAGGTTTTTCAAATACCATGGAACACCCATCCATCTAGTTAGCGTTAAATTGCAGGTGGATGCACCAGTGCATACAAATGTGTTTCTTTTTGAAATATGGTTGTTCTCTAGTTCAAGGATCAATAAAAAGATACATCATATCTTGTTTTGAAATATACAAGTCTCTAACTTGGTTTTTATCGAGTATAGTCCTATAAAACTTGAACATCCTAGGCTTGTATTCAGAAATAGAAGTTAATTTCCCTTGGAAAATTGCAATGAACGATAGAATGGCGTGCAATGAATTGGCCAAGGACTCTCGACTAGGTTTTCTTGTGTCCCTTAATGCATGGACAATTGATCTCAAGGTGACCATATATTTTGTTTTTCATCCCTTCTGAAACGACAAGACAAGTGCTTCATTAATTTTAGCCCATCCTTTATTATGACAAGGAATTGTGGGGTATCTAGTAGACTCTGGAAAAGCTATGAATTTTCAGCTTGTAGCTTGCATTCGAAAAAGAAAATCTACCATTTATGTTTGAATTCCAGTGACAAAATCTACCATAGCTACAACAGAGCTACGCATTCTTCTACAGGGTTCTCTCCATTCGAGGTTTTATTGGGCTTCCAACCACTTTCACCCATCGAGATACCGCTCAATTTGACTCCTTTAGGTTCAGTGCACCATCAACGAGACCAATAGGGCGTTCAACATTTCATTCAAAATTTAGCGTAACGACACAAGCAAGTGACCCACTAATTACAAGAAGCACAAGAGTGCACAAAGAAACATCATGATAAACACAGAACTGCGTTGCAATTCCAACCAGGAGACAAAGTTTCGCTGCAAATGGACAAGCAATGCTTCAAAGGGCATCATCATAAGCTACACCCATTGCGATATGGACCATATACAGTTTTGGATCACATTGGCGAAAATTCCTATCGATTGGATCTTCCACCACATTTAGGGATTCATGTTGAACTAAACGTCAACAATTTAAACTATTTGAGCCGCCACTTCTTGAAGACACGGTCACTTTCCAACACTCAATGGGCAACATTCTGGATTTTCAACCTCCTTTATTGCATGATCAAATTATGGATCGTTAGACTAGGACCACCCAATAACAACATGCTTCCTATCTAGTAGGAAGACAGGGACAAACTCCAAAACAGGCCAAATGGATGACAACAGAGACAGTGTAGCAACGATTTCCTGAGTTGCTGACGAAAGAAAAGAAACTTTCAAATCTAAACTGAGAGGAATTGGACCAATAAGGAATGACATCAACCTTCCTTAGAAAGCGCACAACAAAGCACAAGTTGTCTGCAACAACCAAGGAGAGAAGGAAAAGTAATGCTCTATTAGTTTTATGATCGTTGTCAGTGTCAGTCAGTGTTTTATTGTAATAAAGCATTCGCAAGTCTAAGTAAATAATGGCGATGTCTATTTTAATGAATAATCAATTGTGTCAATAAACGTTGGGAGGGAATTTCTCTTGCCAATCTAATTGCGCAAAGAAATGTAGAAGAATAAAGCAGCATTTACCGTTTGTAGAAGATGACCTTGATTGTTTAAGAAGAGAGACAATCCTCTAACACGATTGATGAAGTTTTTGTGAATCTTCTGTTATCTTTTCTTGTTGTGTATATTTGTTTGAATTTAGTTTTATTGAGACGAGCGCGCACGCACGAGAGCGAGAGAGAGAGAGAGAGCAATCTGGTGTTTTTGTTTTACTGTAAAGGAGTGTTAGAGAGAGAATGTGCACCAAAGGAACCGGTGTGCATCTCTGAGTTTTCTTCCGCTATGCATATGATCAATGTGCCTTCATTAATTCTTTGGTGGACAACGTTAATACTAAACAAGGCATCTACCTCCAGTAAAAACGCTTCTTTATTTTTGTGTTGCACTATCCTGTCCAAGGCGCTCATTAATATCTTAGCACATTCCTCACTCAAACCTAGCAACGCATCCATTCAAAATTCAAGCATTCGTTGTAAAGGACACCCTCACAGGCATATCACCTCCACTCCTTTGAGATCCCTCTTAGTCTTGGGTGGTTAACTTGTCACTTGCATCTTAGGAATACAAGCTCTTAACCAATCAAAATCGATTCAAGATCATATAGTGGAACAAAAAAAGACAATTTAAGCTCATGTCTATATTTGCAAGATAACGAGTATCCCATGTTAGTCATTGGTGGGGCTATCAATAGAGGACTCATGTGCTATCAAGTAGCACCCTACCTTAGTCCATATAGGAACCAGTTGCACTTCTACATTACTAAATTATAATCTACTTACTCAATAATTTAAAATAAGAAAGATGGTGTCATATCTCATCTTTTTTATTAATATTTATTTAAAAAATAAAGAAACCAGTGAAATTAAAAGAGATTTTGATTCTGAGATTACAAAGCATAAAGTTTAAATATAATGTCATGTGTATATTTGATCTTGCACTATTACAATATTATTGTTTTGTTGTTTCCAATATCAATTATAATGATGTCTTCTACCCACTTGGAGCACTCTTCATAATCACCATTTTCAAAAAGATTTAAGGCAACTCAAATTATGGACATCTTATTCATATAAATATCCAATTTTAAAAGATAGTTTTAAATATCATTTTTCAGTCACTTTAAAAGAATAAACAATCCAAATTACAACATGAATGATAAAAGTTCATTAATTAATATACATGTGTATTTGAGAAAATCCTAACAATACCACATAAGTTCAAAATATCATTCTTCAACCATTACAAAAGGAATGTCATTTTTCAATCACTAAAACTTGACATAACAAAAAGACAAAATCATAAGGAAATATCATCTTTGAATAACTAAAAAAATGTCATCCTCCATATTTTTCAAAAATATTTAACAAAGTAACTCAATTTATGAAGATCTTACTCATCTAAATACTCAATTTTAAAAGATAATTTAATATATTAATTTTCAATCACTAATAAAACAATTCAAATTAAATTCAAAGTAGAATCTAAATCCCATTAATTAATATATATGTTAAATAATAAAAATTCATTAATATATATATATATATATATATATATATATATAATTATATCTTTACAAAGTTTGTCTAAATTTAAAAAATTAAAATTAAAATATCATATTTTGACCTTTACAAATAGAAATTTCATCTTTCAATTACTAAAAACAACACACATAAAGATAAAGACAAAATCATAAAAATAGGGAATATCATCTTTCAGATGCTAAAAAAATGGAAATTTCAACTTTCAATTACTAAAAACAATAGACACAGAAAGATAAAAAAAAATGAGACATGAATAGAATACAAAATCACAAAGATAAAGCAGTATAGTTTTCAAATGGTGATGAGGTTGTGAACATTTTTCCCTTCAGCTTAGTGACTTCTAAGGGGATGGTAAAGTTGAGCTTGAAGGAGATGGTAAAGTTGAGCTTGAATTTTAATCCAATAACATATTCACAGCATTTCACAAATTGAAGATATAGTGATTTTTTGGGTTTTATAAGAAAAAAATGTTATTTAAAGTAAATTAAAATATGTTATTTGAAATTATTATACTAGTTAAATTTAAAATAAATGATTTCTTTTAAAAATTTTAAATTGTTTTAGTGATGTAGTTCAAGTTAAATCAATATACTCACAACATTTCACTAATTGAAAATATAATAATATTGGGTTTTATGGAAAAGAAAAATGAAATTGTTATTTAAATTTATTATATATATAGAAAAAAGGACTTTAAAATTCTATTAGTGGTGCAGCTCAAGTTTGTAGTTGTTTTTAGATAGACACATGTTTTGACTTTTTTTCATACAATGCTTTTGTGATATTTTATTTGAGAATAATATCACATAATCAAAAATATTTGAGAATAATAAAACTCTAAGAAGAAAAAGGGAATAAAATTTAAACAGTAGTATAAAATGAACACGTATTATTTAAACAGTTGTATAAAATGAACATGTATTGAAAAACTGTAGTAATTGAATATTTAACCGAATTTTGGTTTTCTAGAAACAAAAGTCGAATACTCATTTGTTGGAGTAATTAAAATGTTCTTTCCTAATTTCACTTGTAGCATTATAGCTTTGCATAAATCTAAATCTATGTACTTCTGAACTCAATATAGATTTATTATAAAATTCCAATTGTAAATGAATCCATGCGTCATGCGTTATGGAAAGTATATGGTCACAAAGTATTGATGAATGAATACATCTTATCCTAGTATAATATTTGTTGCTGCGTAAATTCTGTTTTATTTCATTGATGATTGAATACATCCTAGTATTTGCATGGTGAATCGGTTAACCGATTGTAAAGATCTCTCTGCTTAAGATTTTGGTTGGTATTCAAATTGATAATACAAAGAAATTTGTAATTATGTGTTGCGCACATTTCTAGAGATTCACAAATGGTTATTTAACTATTCGCCCTTGTCCAACAATGTTAATCGTAGAAACCAAAATTTTCCATCATCATAAATTCCAATTTATTGTTGCCTTGGTGTTTCTACTTATGGAATGTTCCTGTATTTGGGTTGCATTGTTCTTTTATGAAATAAATTTGCAATTATGACCCAACTTATCAACTTCAGAATTTTCATGTCGGAGTATACCTCTAAATTGATGCAAGTGGACCCAAGTCACAAGGCAAGCGCATACATTCAACGCAATGAAAAGAAATGCATTAGGGGAGAGACTAATAATGGAGCAAAGACCAAGAGTAAATTTATAGCCCAATCTTTAGTCAACAATGTCTTAGGGATGTATGACACCATGCATGCTTTGGCTAATAATTTTCAATATAATTTTATAGTTTTTTTTTTCACAAAAAAAATACTCTTTATATTTAAAAGGATATAAAAATTTACAAAGACCAACTTCTCAAAAGGCAGCTTACCTAGGAAGAAATGCTTTAAGCTTGGATCTATTACGACTGTCAAGACTTTCAACTCAAATTCTCATCTATGATCAAAATTCCATTCAAAGGTTTTCAGACTAAAACTGTAAATGACAAATCATAGCTTTATCTTGTTGGCTGGTCCTTCATTGCCATCCTCCCATATTGTATAGCCAATATGGCCCAATGGAAGATGCAATGCTCTTTTGAAAGAGTATCCACCTCACTATTTTTCTCTCACAAAATATGATGGAAAGAGAGTTTTCTAAACAGCAATACAGCTTCTTTGGTTCTCTCTTTCCAGCATCCAAAGACTGCTACCTAGAAGTCAGCAAACCATTCAGCCAATCAATAGTAAGTTTAGAGTCTCCAAGCAGAATCAACTCCTTAGTGTATCAACTTGCCAGGACAAGAGAAGTCCATGCACCCACACACCAGAATATAATTTTTTAGTTGAACTTTTCTTTCAGAATAAAAAAATCTAAGAATTGATTTGACAGTATAGGCATTTCCTTGATATGAGGAGGCATTTAGAACATCCATCTATCCCTAAACAACCTTCATTAACATCATACCTTAATGATCTTCAACATTACAACTCTCCATAACCATTACACACAAGGTCAAACAACCATATCCTTGATACATTTCTCCCATATCCAACTAATGTGCTTAGGCATTTAGAGCATCCATATATAACAAGTTTCTTTAAAATGTGCTTAAGCATTTAATTCAACATTATAACTCTCCATAACCATTACACACAAGGTCAAACAACCATATCCTTGATACATTTCTCCCATATCCAACTAATGTGCTTAGGCATTTAGAGCATCATCCATATATAACAAGTTTCTTTAAAATGTGCTTAAGCATTTAAGGCATCCATATGTAACAAGTTTCTAAACAATTTTCATAGACATCATATACAAACAATCTTTGCATGCATCAATGACATATAATATAACTCTCCATAACCATTGCACACAAGGTCAAACAACCATATCCTTGATACATTTCCCCCATATCCAACTAATGTGCTCAGGCATTTAGGGCATCCATATATAACAAGTTTCTTTAAAATGTGCTTAAGCATTTAAGGCATCCATATGTAACAAGTTTCCAAACAATCTTCATAAACATCATATACAAACAATCTTTGCATGCATCAATGACATATAATATAACTATCCATAACCATTGCACACAAGGTTAGACAACCATATCCTTGATACATTTCCCCCATATCCAACTAATATGCTTAGGCATTTAGGGCATCCATATATAACAAGTTTCTTTAAAATGTGCTTAAGCATTTAGTGCATCCATATATAACAAGTTTCTTTAAAATGTGCTTAAGCATTTAAGACATCCATATATAACAAGTTTCTAAACAATCTTCATACACATCATATACAAACAATCTTTGCATGCATCAATGAAGTATAATGACTATACAATAAATAAAATTACATACATAAATAGTTAATCATCCAAATAGATACAACTACATTAAATTGCAACCCAAAAATGAACATGAATTCAACGCAATATGTTTTTGTTTGTTTTTGACAACTTATTTCAGAAGACCATGAAATCCAAGCGAAATTTCCATTCAAGAAAAGTGGCATTCCATGCATGCAGTAAACGTCTGATAGTAAGCAACATGTCCACCAACCAAAATTACATAAACCTCCAAAATCACCGAGTTTCAGCTGAACTCGGGACGCACACTTAAACAATGCTCATGAAACGCATCTTGTTTATATTCAGAGCCAAGATCTAGTTTTTGCATAGCTCCAACAAAACCACAGATTGGGAACGGATTGTAAGTCTCATTTTAATAATGCAACATAATTTTCAAAAATCACAACTTCAACTTTATCTTGGCTTCACAACTGATTAGTATTACTACCTGACAAAAATATTTAAAGCTTTAATCACCTCAGCAAAAACTCGTATTCAAGTCTGCAACAGACTGGACTGATGGTTTGTCTGAATTAACCACCTTTCAGCAAAACTCACATATTGAAATCTTTAACCAACTGGACTTGTGGCTTGTCTGAACCAGCTTCTTCCACTACAACAAAACACTATACATCATTAAATACTATAATTATACATAAAATGCAGTTTTATAACTTTCACAGGTATTTAAACACCATCAACAATAACAGAAGGAAATAACTAAACTTCAGAGCTTAAGAAATCATTACATCAATTCTCAGATGGGTATCTCTCTACTGTAACACCAATCAATAAAATATACCGTGCAAAATAACTTGAAATATCAAGTTGCAATACCTGTATTGCATCGAACAGAATGCTGCAGCAGATCAGATGTATACTGCACTTTTCTTTGCTTCCGTGCAGAAAAAACGATTCGTTTGCCGATTCTCTTCTTGTGAACCCCCCGAACTCCTTGGAATTGTTGCTTAACTTTAGGCAAGTGCAACCCATTACTGCCTTGTATAAGACTAGGTTGTTTCTTGGTAGTCATCTTCCAATTCGGAAACACTTTATTGCACTCCTGGACTATATTGTCCGCTAAATTCTCCACCAAGTTCTTGACTGCATATAAATGGTCCAAACATGTAGGTGGGTTATCTAATAAAAACCTCAGATATCGTTGAATGGATAAAAGAACAGCTTTTAATTCATCAGCCCCGGAGATTGCATTGTCCAACCTTCACTCACAAAATCAGCATCAGCTTGACATGTCATCAATGAATTTTTGTCTGGCTACACCTATTAACATCACACATGCTAGAGCTACTACATTTTATCCAAACAACTTCTAAGAATCACAAGTCAAGCATACATAACAGTCAAGTTAGCAGCCAATTGAATTCACGTTCCTATGATAAATGCAACAGTAACTGGCAGGTGAAGCTACACATTCAAAGAGGCATAAACCACTGTCATACAAATGGAGAACCTTAAACCACAAAAATTACACAATATAGCACCAACCCACGCAGCAATAAACCAGAAATCCAAAAACCATTTTCTAGGTTAGTTACATAAAAACCTAGAAAACCCATTTTCATCTCAAGTAGGATGACCCCAAAAGAAATCAGACAACTATATTATGATGAAGAAGCTCCCTCATCTGAAATATCAAGAAAACCATAAATGAGACGAGACCAGGGCAAAATAAACAATGAGAGGAACAAGTGCAAAACAAGTGAATTTCAAAATTACCCAGAACGTCCAGGGCGACCAGGCATGCTTCTGAGATGTTTAAAAACCCTTGATAAGCAATTATGTTGCACACACGGARCARTTCACCGTCGAGGAACAAGCAGATAGGAGGGAACAAGGTAACCTCACAGGTGCTACAATCAGAACTTTATAGCAAGAAGCTAAAGCTCTGTGGAGTCTGGCAGAGTTAAAATAAGACTTCAAGGAGACATAACGATGAGCTTTCCAGCAATCGGTACAAAACGATCACCGTCGATTAGGGTAGAGTGTAGGTGAAGATCAAACGATGGATAGCTAGCGAGGCACAGATCGAAGTAATTGGAGGGAAGGTTTAAGATGGTCGGAATTTCGGATAACGAGGAATGGATGCTGTGGCATGGAAAAGACTGGATGAGTTAATGCAGGGCAGAGTGACGGCAGATTCATTTACTATGATCTATGATCTCTTAGGTTACTCGGATGGGATCATTAATTTTCATGATCTCTTGGGATCATTAATTTTCATGATCTCTTGGGATCAGTAATTTTTATTCATAAAGTCTCTATGATCTCTTGGGATCAAATTACACACCGCTGGATCTAAACGTTGTGCATGTGGACCTTGGGGCGTAGACATCGTTGGATCTAAATGTTGTGTCAACGTACACTTGGATCTAAATGATCTGCATGTGTGTACGCTAGTATATGCACCATTTGATCTTGTTGGGTATGTAGGATCTAAACGTTGTGCCTGTGTAAGTTGTGATATATATTGTTGGATATTCTTGGAATATATATGGTTGGATATAAACGTTGTGCATGTAATAATGTGCATCATGTTGAGATATACATAGTTGGATCTAAATGTTGTGCACCTAATAACATGTATGGTCTTTAGATCCAAGAGTGTATATTTCAGTGTATATAGCCTTTAGATTCAACTATGTATATTTTAGCAAGATCCAACTGTGTATATCTTAGTTTACATAATGTTTATATCCAATAGTGTACATCCCAACCTACATAACATTAATGTTTGCTCTTAGTAATGGTGATAAGTTCAAGGGTTCTTTGAAAGCTCATTTGCATTTTCTAATCTCAACACAATCTTTAAATCCAACATGTATATCTCAATGTACACAACCTTTAGATCCAACAATGTATATCCAAACCTACACAACATTTATTATTTTACTACAAGATTCTTAAAAAACCATAAAATATGTTTGGACAATATAGCACTATAAGGAACCACACAGGCACTAGCAAACCTAAGCAGGGCTAATAAAACTTTGATTTTTTTTTCTAGCAGAAAATTTTCTCTATTATATTGATAAGAGAATTTTCTTTACATCGCCAGGTTTACAACATTAACCCCTTCCACATGGATGAGCACCTGTGTGTGGCTATGATCTGGACCCCGAAAAGAGGCCTGTGTTCATAGCTAAAACAAAGTTCAGACAAAGTGAAAAGACTGCAATGTTGATAGTCCTTGCTCAAGCTGAAATACAGAGGCAAGAGCAAAACAAAATTTTCAAAATTAATTGTATCCAGATAGATACCAAAACTTTGAAAGACTAATAGAAATTTATAAATATGGTTGGGTCCTCATGATTTTCTACCCAGTGATTATAAGAAAGTAATTCGGCTTGCTTCTGAAGAGCAGTCTTGGAGAGGGCATCCGCTTTCGTATTGTTTTCCCGCGGTGTGTGGAGGTGAATGATATGCCTGAAATTGTGTTGAAGCTCTCGAATTTTGTCCATCCATCCAAGAAGGGAGGAAACCTGTAGCTTGCCTTTGAAGTTTAACTAGTCGATCACTATTTTAGAGTCCCCAAGTAGTTGGAAGTCCATAATATTTATCCTAGAGGCCAAGAGAAGAGATGCCCAGGCCCCCATCAATTTTGCCTTTGTATTAGTGTCGGGTCCACAATTGAGAGTCCAACAAATGTATGAGTTATTTGATACCCTTATGTGACCACCAGCACCACAGTTGAGCCCGTCCGATTGAGCAGTGCCATCGAACCATCCTGTAGCCAGTCCCTCGGTGAGAAGTGTCTTGTGCCTATGCTTAATTGTTTTATGTCTCCAGTGTATAGCAGTCCATCTCGTAAATGAACCGAGGGCTTTGTAAACAATAGACGAACGGGAGGGGATCCCATTAGCGAAGATGATGATGCTCCTCTCCAGCCACACGAACCAGCATATAAAGGAAGGCGGCACAAGGTGTGTACTTTGCTTGTTGTTCCAACACTTATAGCAATCCAACAACGAAGATCCATCCCAGGTAGTTGAAAGATGTTGTACAACTGAGATCCGAGCCCAGACTCGCCTGGTAAAAGAGCAACGAACAAATATATGAAGTGTTGATTCATCCTCCCTGCGACAGATATGGTAGAAGCTAGGACTGATCCACCCTTTTTTTCGTAAGATGTCCCATGTGTTTATTTTGTTTTCAATGGTTAGCCATGTGAAGAGCTTAATCTTCAGTGGGATGTTCCAGCTCGAAAAAAAATTCCTCCAGCCATCTGTTGAAAGCGGCCAATGTAAATTTGTAATAGTAGTGTAAAGTTTAGAGACAGAAGGGCGGCCCGAGGAGTCTCCTCCTATCCAAGGGAGAGCATCCTCCCTCTCTTGGAGCTTTATACCAGCGGTCAATAATGACTTAGTGTATGAATCCCATTCTAGCGCTAGTACATCTGGCAGGCCGAGCTCTTCACTAGAGCGCCAGCAATGGGAGATAGAATCGGAGCCGATTATGTCTTTAGCATGGAAGAGGTAAAATATGTGTGAGGAACGGAGATGAGTGAGAAGTTGTATCAATAAAAAGGAGGCATCTCCCAAGCCCAGAATGTGATCCTGTCTAAGATGGATAGAGTGACCAGTCCCCGGGTTCCAAGAGAGCCAGTGGGAGATGAGAGGAGTTGTCCGAGCCAAATTTCTCCAAGTGTAGGAGGCTGAAATGAGAATGGATGGTGGCGATCAAAGCCAAGAAGCGGAAGAAACAAGTGGAAGATATTTATCCAAAATGACTGTGTGTCAAATCCATGTAGTTGTTAATACACGCCAAAGTGTATTTGCGGCAAGAGCTAAATTGAAGAATTGGATGTTCCTGAGGCACCAACCACCTTTTTGTTTTGGCTTTGCAAGAGCATCCCAACTATAGAGATGGAGGCGAAGTGAGGATGTATAACCCGACCAGAGGAAGTTGAAGGAGAGCTTGTGGAGCACGACCATTGGAAGGGCAGCGAAAGCCATCCAATATACAGGCTGACCTTCCAGGACAGATTTTAAAAGCGTGAAATGCCCACCGAGTGAGAGCCAGTGATTGCACCAATTCCCAATTAATTTTTCCACTTTTGCCAGGAGCCAGTTCCAGTGAGCAATCCTGTAGGAATCTGCCTTAATAAAATATCCTAGATAATTGAAGCCTTCAGACAGATTTATAAAAGTATGTGGGAAGAGAACTTTTAGGTGATTCAGTGATAGATCAAAGAGATTTGAATAATGAAATGTGGACTTGGACCAATTTATATGTAGCCCAGAGGCATTGCTAAAGACTTGTAGAATGTTTTTGATTTCTCGTCATTCATGTATAGAGTCATTGGTGAGGATCAACACATCGTCTACGAATAGGAGGTGAAGGATACTTATCAGCCTTGAAACTTTTACACCTGTCAAAATCCCTTGAGACTGACCATGTTTAAGAAGAATATTCAGGCCTTCCATGACTAAAATAAATAGAAGAGGGGAGAGATGGCAACCCTGTTGCAAGCCTCTACCATTGTGTAAGAAAGGAGAGGCTTCTCCATTGATCAGAACCGAGAAGGTGGCACTCTGACACAACCCATGATCCAATTGATGGAAGTCGAACTGAAACCAGTTTACACTAGGATCAACCGTAGAAAATCCCAATCAATGCAATCAAAGGCCTTTTTTAGATCTAATTTAAGGATAAATGCCTTTGATTTTTTTGCTTTTATACTGTGAAGACATTCTTGTGTTGTGCCTATTGCATCAAGGATATGTATGCCTTTAAGGAAGCCCAATTGTTTACTCGACAGAGATCATGAGAGAACCGGCTTTAGACGATTGGCGATAATTTTTGTAATCAGTTTACAACACAAATTACAGAGAGATATAGGTCTATAATCTCCAAATGAATTTGGGTTGTTTTCTTTCGGAATCAATGTAAAAAACATTGAATTTATAGATCCTGAAACTCTTCCCCAAAGTCTGGAGTCTTTAACCAAGTCAAGAAGCTCTGCACCAACGAGATCAAAGTAATGGAGAAAGAACTCAACGGTCCAGTTGTCCGGTACGGGGCTTTTGTTAGATGCAAAAGATTGGAGAACATTTCTTATCTCATGTAGGGAACAGGGTTTGTCCATAAGGCGAATGTCCTCTGTTGTAGTCATATGGGGAAAGAGACTTTCCATTCTAATAGAGTCCAAGAGCGATGGATCAGATCTAGCCCCATAAAAAGTTTTGAAATGTGTAATGGCTACTAATTTTAGAGCAGTTTGTTCCTTATGAGTAACCCCATCATCATCGATAATATCCCAAATGTATTTTTTATTCCAACGATTACTAGCAACGTTTTCCATAAAGATATGTAATAATCTTGCGGTATGTTCATATGGTGTTTAAGGTTGGTTAGTCTTATGGACATTTTGGAAATGTTGGTATATGTCAAACTTTCCTAAGGATAGGTTCCTTGCCATTCCTCAAGAGTGCAGAGGACTTGTCCATAAAGATTTGTTACAAATATCAATATCAGTGTAACTTTTATGAATGAGATATAAGTTATTAAATAATTAATATTTTTGGTAAATCTTTTGAGAGTGGTTGGTTTTGAAGGTTTTATTTTGTAGGGAAATCTTGATTGAAACTCATTGTATTTGAGACTAACACTTAAAATATCTAGAGAGCTAAAGGTTAACTCAAAGGCAGTCCGTGAGTTAACCTAAAGGTTACTCTGGTCACTCAAGTGA
>JASDQU010371848.1:16835-28180 GCA_032191745.1 Picea mariana | reverse complement strand
TTTATTTTGGAAACATAGAACATAGCCAAAAGACATATCTTGTCCTTACCTTACAACAGAATCAAAGATAATGATGAGAGATCTTATACACTTCCCCTCCTAACTATCAATAATCACACCTACCAACCTTTGCATAAGTGTTTCACAAAGACACATATGTAGCAGCATTCTGAGGTTTCAACTCAAAAGGCATTCTACTACTAATTTCCTTGGCTCCATATTTACATGGAGTATACAACTACCAAACAATCCCCCCACACAGTAGTGTCAGGTTGACATGGATTACTTTTAATCAAATTTTTCTTCCTCATCAAGGTGACCAGCGCAACCATGACGGTCACCCATACAAGTCTGAATGATTCACATATGGTGAGATGTCATTGTCTTGATTCATGGACAGAAAATAGAACTGGCCTATGTTGACTAGGCTTGCATGGCTACTTGCTAATAGAATAATAGTAAATGTGATGTGGTTGGGCTTCTTAATATTTTTTGTGTCTCTGTGGGTTCTTCTTATAGAAACATAATGTGTCGCGACCATATAGCTAACTAGATTGTCAAGATGGATGAAAGATATTTCTATAAATCCAATAATCCATTACATTATGAGTACTAACACTATGCTTCAAACATGTTTGCTAACCAACTGACTAGAGAGTTTTAATCATATTTCAGGGTTTTCTTTAAGGTTTTGAAGCACATTAAGTACTATATTAGTAGAGAGCTTGATGTCAAGAAAAACCAATTCTTTGTTTTTCTACATTAGGTTCATTCGTACCTTGATCTCTTCCCACTACCCAATGTATCTATAACATCCATTTCCTTAGTATAAAATTTGGCATCTTTGTCTTCTTGTCCCTAACCATAAGGTGGTTGTGAAGGTGAAACATATCAATGCAATCATTTCTTTTTTTGTTAGTTGAAAAAATGCATGCTTAATATTTCTATACAAGATATCTACTTTCTCTTCATGCCTCATGATTGAGTTAAAAAACCATTCCAAAGACCTTATAATGTTCTAGTCATCTTTCTTCCTCTACCACCATATGAAGATCAAATCCTTACATCTAACAACTTGATAGGATTGTTTTGGAAAAGCTACGGATAGCCCCTCAAATCTTTAACCAACTGCACCACTTGGGTAATGTGCCTTGCATATTTTGAATGGAAAGAGATTCCTTTCAAATAGACAACAACATTATGTTTGAAGCCATCCCAACTTAATTGAAAAAATATTATGAAAAGAAGAGTTGCCACTATCTTCCTTTACTTTAGAAGCCTCAATCAAAATTTGAAGTATGGCATCTCTAAAATTCAAATAGTCATCTAGAGTATTGTACATTTGATGAGAGATTCTCGTATAATATTTGAAACTCGATTCTCCATTTGAATGAAAACCTATCTTTGTTTCCCTGTAATAAATTGGAACCTCTACAACAAAGTCCTTCCTTAGATGAGATCTTGGCTTTAAGGTATCCTGGTCTGATGAAACCTCTAATCAATTTGGTAAAACCACCATCACCATGAATGAACATAATTTTGGAGATGTTCTTATATCAGTTTCCAAAGCCTCGGCTCATATTTCCTCCATGGAAACTACCTTCTCATAATTCTTCTGCCTGATAGCATCAGTTCCACCCTGGATAGTTTTTGTGATCTCCAAAACAAAAGGTACACAAAGCTATGAATTGCAGCCCCTAGTACCAAACCAGGCAGACCCGACTACTAATCCATTTCCAAATTCAAGAGAAACAATTGGGTGATGCATATTAGGATGAAATGTGTGTCGGTAGTAAAGAAATGCAACAGAGGGAGGGCATAGAAACCATTTGTGTAGGTTTCTATTGTAGAAATCAATCCATTTTTGAGATGGATTAATCATTGAGGAAACTGACTATCTTAGATTTTTTGTAATAGGATGAAATTATGATGTAGAAGTTCCATATCTGAACCAGAAAGTAAGACAACAAGGGAGTAAAAGGTCCATTGATTTACAAAACTAGGAAAGATATGCTTCAAAGGATCAGAAGTCCACTTTACTATAGGAGGTGAGTTTTTGATACACGTTGATGGGCTTCCAACCAATATCATTGTGAAGTATACACTATCCTTCACATATGGCTTTGAGAATAGGATCAATCCTGTCCATGCAATACTACACTTTATAAGTGCAATGCAAACTTACAAGCATGTTCCTATTATGGCTTATATAATTAAATTAGATGAGAAAAGGTTCCTTGACAAGTATGTGAAGGACAATTTAAATTAGATGAGAAAAGGTTCCTTGACAAGTATGGAAAGGACGGTCCTTATGCCATTGGGTTACTGAGAATTTACAATGGCATTGTTTATCTTGACAATATCCATAGATGTAATACAACCAGATCAACAAAAGCATCCTTGAAGGATCCTCAGATGTAATAATTATTCATACACTTGTAATGTTATTGTAATTTTTTATGGTGTTATTGATTTCTGCACTTGTATTTTTATGAAATATTTGATTGGAATATGCCCAGAAATTGGTGGTTCATTTTCTTCTATGGATAGGAGGAAGTGTTGGAAATAGCATAGTCCATGTGTTATGATTATATCACTTAGACAAGACAAATTGGACTGTAGTTGTTAATTCTATTAGAAGCATTTCCTTTAGGAACAAGACTTTTTATAAGTAGCATGGAGTTTTGGTATCAGCTAAACTAATTTTATCAAATTGTTATGAATATTTGTGTCTTCTTTTATTTATAATTGTTTTTTTTTTCCAATATTAGTGGCCACTAGTAGGGAAAGTGTAACATACCCGATCCCCTAATTACCCTTTTTTTGTGGATGGGGTATTAAAATTTCACTTTCCTCAATCATCTCAAAAACTTCTTCTTGATGGCACCATTATCTTCTGCTCATCAAGAGCTTTCCAATGACAGAAAATGTTTCTCAAAACAGAGCTCTGGAGTGAAACTTATGACCTATGAAACTCTCGGGTTTACACGGTCATCAACTCTCTCTGCCATGTGGCATCCCACAGCTCGTGCCTTCAGACGTGGCATCAATGTGGTGTGGCTCATCTTGCCACGGTGTACCCTCGGTCCACGCAGGCCTATAGTTCTCATCGCTCGGTCTTTCTCCCAACCCGCTTCTACGCTGACCTCGACAGGTATGGTATCGGGGAATAGACACTCAGGCCATTCCACTACTCCTAATTGAAGGCATCGAGGGTATTCCCATTTTGATACTGTTCATTCGAGGTTCAAACAACTCATGAAATTTTTCCANAAGGTATCGAGAATATTCTTCTTCGATCCCAACAAGACTTGTTTGTTCATTTATCCACAGATCGGCGACTATCATCGAGCTCCATGCATACATCGATCAACGACCTGGATTTACACTCGAATACCCTCCCGTTCATAGTATTTGCATACCAGTTCATCACGCTATTTCCAAGGTCTTCGCTATTGAAGTACGTGCGCCCCTCTCATCATTCCGACCACCAATCACAGACGGGCAAGGTTTAATATTATTAAAATATATATGTGTGACACCTATTTAAAAACTCTCGTTATCGCTCCAATAGGTCATGATTTATTTGCATGCTCCCTCCCTATTACTCCGACGAGTCAACTCCGAATGACTTCGCTATTGGTTTGTGTTCGTACCTCCCATTCATCTGAAAACCAATCACGAAGATGTATGCAACTTTTATGAACACAGTGGTGATCCTAGTCAGCAAGGTACGTCATGATGACATCACTTCTTCACTTGGTTTCATTTACATGAGGTCCACTGTGATTTATGGCGGATAATCCTTGTGGTTTTGTCTCGATGGATGGCTTAGATCGTTTCTTGGAATTCCCCTATTGGACTACCTCCACCTCGGCATCTAGGCTCATCCCAACCAGGGAACTCTGTCCATATCGCCCAAAAGGGATCTAATGTTCCAAGATCATCCACGGACATCCTCCGAAAGATCAACAACCCTTGTTGATTTTAGAGTATTCACTCCATGGGCTTCACACTCAACGTTGATGGAGAGTCGTGGTGATGCAGGAGCATCACTCCAACTCATCAACGCATCAGTAGCCAGCGCAGCATCGCACTAGGAGAGAGAAGATCCCAAGGAAAGAGAAGTGTCAGCGTTCTCATTTTGTTTTAAATTTGTCAATTTAAGGTAATTAAAGTTTTAAAGGCTTGAGGAGGGTTGAGACATTGTATTTTGTAAGGCTAAGTGTAAGTCACCTTTAATGGCTGACAAATAGATGGATCTGGATCTGATTCGAACTAGATGTAGATTAATTGTAATTTAATGTAAGTAGATGGAGGAAGGCCTCAGAAGCCCCTCTTTTCTAAAAATCCCAATGTATTGAAATCAAAAGGCATTAAAATGTAGAGAGAAGCTCATGAGAAGAGCAAGAGAAGAGAGGAGAGAAAAGAATAACTGAGACTCTATTGCAGTCCAGTCTTGTAAACATTGTAAAAGGCATTCAGATTTAATACAAAAGTAGATTTCCCTACATGTGATTCTTTGTGTGTGTTTTCTTTGTTTATGATATTTGTTTCTGAGTACTTATTATGCATGTTTATGAATGTCATGAATGTATGAATGTTCCATTTGCAGGAATAGATACAATTCTCTGTTGGTAGGTTTCTAAGTGTTTTGGACTCTCGTGGTTGTGCAAGGAGTGCACATTAGAGTTGTTAAAAAACTCTAAAAAACATGCGCAAGGAGTGTGGAAGAAATCAAGATGGAGTTCTGTGAAGAGCGTGTCAGGTGGGCACACCAGAACTATTCATAAATCTCAGAAGAGATAGTGCAAGGACTACACAGAGCGAGTGTAAGGAGCGTGCCTACACTCATAGTAGTGTAAATGCTCAAGGAAAGGCTATGCAAGGAGTGCACATCAGAGTTACTGAAGACTCTGAAGATCCAATGCAAGGACTGAGGAGATCGAACCACTTACAGGTTCAAATAAGTTCAAGAGAGATAGTGTGAGCTTGTCCAGAGCAGAGGTGCAAGGGGTGCACATCAAAGTTACTGAACTCTAAGAGCCGGTGCAAGGGGTGCGAAGGTGAGTATTTAAAGTCCAGGACTTAGGAGGAGAGTGCAAAGAGTGCATGAAGCCAACACACTACTGGAGTATTGGTAAATCTTAGAAGGAAGAGCGCAGACATCCTAGAGAGTGTTGAAGGAACACTCTGATAGTGTTGAAATTTCAGGAGAAAGAGTGTGAGTGCCAGGAGGACACCAAAGGTCATTCGAGGAGAACAAAGGGATTGAACCCCTTTGAAGTTCAAGAAATTATAAGCTCAGAGGAGAGATAGCACAAAGCATTTGGATGAGACTTCTTTAAGTCTCAAGCTCAGAAAAGAAGCACAAGTGTGCGCCAGAGAGCAGTCTAAGTCTCATACTGAAAGAGGAGCATAAGGAGTGTGCCCACACTTCATCCAAAATAGTTGATTAAAGATTGGGAGGAGTAGCATTCTCAAGACGTGAGCAGAGGCCAAGGATTCAACCCTGTAGAAGAAGATTCAAAGGCAAAGCCTTTGAAAGGTTAATAAATCCTTGTTGGAAGGAAAGAAAAATACATCAGAGGAGGAAAAGCTACAACAGCCGCCGTATTGGCTATGGAAATAGGTCTAGACCATTAGATCTAAGTCCAAACAAGAGGAGGAGAGCACAACAATGGAGAACAGATTTGAGCCATTGGATCTGAGCGCAAGGATCAACCACCATTGGATCGAGGTAAGGCTCACAACCGATAAACCTTTAAGTCCTTTGTACTTCGTTGCTTTGACAATATTTAGGTGTGCATTGTGGAGCAAGAAATTTCCCCAAAGTCCTAAAGTCCAAAATTAATCTTGAGCGTTGGCTATAAGGCCATCTGTCAGTAGATCAAGCACAGTTTAGGAGTGCAGCACTTCGACATAGTTGGGTCATGGTGTAGATAGGAGGAGAAAACCCCGAAGCTCCAAAGCCTGGAGCCGATCCTGACAACATCAGCCGGTACACATGTTGATAGATCATGTGTTCGAAGAATTGGCACTCTGGAGGAATTGTGAGTTGAGTCACTTTCGGTCAGAAGTTTCTCGAAGCCCCAGGGTCTGAAGTTAATTTGGACCATTGGTAGACGAGGACATGTGTCCACAGATAAGCAGTTACCCAGAAGTCCAACAGTCCAGGAGAACGGAGGTGTAAAGTATTAAGGTGTGAGAAATATGGAACGCCCGAAGGCCGAAGTAGATCTTGACCGTTAGTTGAGGGGGACACGTGGAGTGTGGATCCTAGTCCTTCACCAATTCGGCTTTCAGCAATCTGGAGGATTGCAGATGATAATGGGAAGGAATTCTTGAAGCTCGAAGTTACGAAGGAGATCGCGGTCATTAGTTTGTTGAGAATTGTGGACCATTGGATTTGTAAACCTCTAGAGAATTCCTCAGTTCGACATTCGGAGGATTTGGAGGGTTGTGTAGTGGAGAGCTTCGAAGTCCTACAGCCTGAAGTAATTTTATACCATAGGTCTAGGACAGAGTGGGGTTTTTTATCCAAAAACCTATCCAGAAGTTTGGTATTCGCAGGAACTGTGTGTTTGGACGGGAAAAACTCTCGAAGCTAGAGCCCCAAAGTTGTTAGCGGGTTGTAGATCTTGGCAGGGAGTTGGGACCATCGATTCCCATATCCGTATGGAGGTTCGCAAGTTCAGTGTTCGGAGGAGAGAAAGTATTTTGGTGTTGAAACCCCTGGAGGCCAAAGCTTTAGAGTTTCAAAGTAGCGCATTTTGTTAGGCGCTTGGTCATATCCCTTGGTCACATGCTATTTTGGCCGACGTTAAGGGGCTAGCACTCGAAATTGATTTTAAAGGTTTAAAGGGGCTTAGTAAAAGCGCTAGCGAGTCTTTGCTGAACCTGCAAGAGAAATTTAAAGGACCTATGTGCATTTGGAAGGGATCCAATAGGGATCTGAGAGTTGTTTCAGCTTATAAGAAGAACAATCCTATATCGGGAGGTCGCACGAGCTCTGGGAGTGGTGGGGGTTTGCATCAATTGGCATCAAAGCGCAAAAATGGTTTTTTCTGATACCATCAAGTGGTATTAAAGTGCAGAAATTTTTTTGCCTGATACCATCAAGAGGTATCAGTGCGCAGAAGAGGTTTTTTCTGATACCATCAAGTGGTACCATAGTAGGATTATGTTTGCAGACAATAGACAAAAAATCAGTGGTAAAGTAAGAGAGATAGAGTGTTGATGCTCTGTTGTGTGTGAAGAACTATTTGCAAGTGTACAACAGACAATGAACTTTCTAGGAGGGAAGGCAAAGGAGAAAATGGCTATTGAAGGCCATAGACAAGGTCTAAGAGGAGACCACAAGCATATGAGAAAAGAAGATATGGACAAAGAGCTCAGGGAGACCAAAGAGGAGCTCGATAGATTAATGTAGGAAATGAAACAAGAAGTGCAAGGAAGCTGGAGATATGAGTGGCCCATGAAGTTGAAGGTAAAGTGGCCTATTTAGCAGTTGATTTTCAGGGGGAAGAAGAAGAGGTTGAGGAGGTGGCTAAGGTAAGTGGAAACCTTCAATGACACAAAAGAGGAAATGGTTTACATCTGTGAACAAAAGAGTGGAGAAAGCCTTGGTGAGGGGGAAGAGAGATCAACTGAAGATATCAAAGATTTCCAGGAGGGCAATGAGAAGAGACCAATCGAAGATCTCATAAACTGTCAGGAGGGAAGAAACGAAAATTCAAATTTTCAGGTGGGAAAGGAAGAGATGAGATTGTTTGAGAGTCTCAAGAACTCAGAGAGGAGATCATATCATCAAGGAGTGTTGATAGAGGAGAAGAAATAGGAGATGAGACTATCTAAGAGTCTCATGGAGTCAAAGAAGAGTTCGGATCAGCAAGGAGTGTTGACAGGAGAGGAGGAAGAGGAAGGAGAGAAGTCTCATCAACATGAATATTGATGTGGGGTTGCTTACCATGTGAATGAAGATGATAAGAAGTTAAATACTTCAAATCTCTAGGAGGAAGATTAGAGGTGCATTATGATCATTGGAGGAATCAACATATTCCTTCCAAGAAGCCCAGTAGAGGAAGAGACCATTGGGCCAAATGTTTTTAAAACTAATAGTTTATGTGATGCAAGTGCAGAAGAAGAAACACATCTAGGAGACTTTCATGGAGGAGGAGAAGGTGGAGATACTGAAATCTACCCAAGAGATGAGAGAGGAGGAAGAAGGAGAATATCTTCCCACAGTTTGGAGGGAAGAAAAGACCATGACCATATTTTGATGGTAGGGGAGATTAGAGTATCTCTTGAAAATGGATTAGAAGAAAATTCCAATGAATATGTTTCTTGTAAAGAAGCTGAAAGAGAACCCACATATTTTGTCATTTTAGAAGACAGAAGGAGGAGAAAATAAGAGCATTCAGTAGAATCGTTCATAAATTGCATCAAGGGAGATGAACGAAGGACGATTGTAGAATTGGAACCTGTAGTACAAGAGAGGGTAGCAGACAACATGGATTTTTCTTATCTGTGTGAATAATTGGAAGCCCTGGGAAAAAGGGTGACAGACTAGAGTCAGCTCATCCAACAGGGCAAGTTGGAGATTAATTAAGGAAAGGAAATGCACTAGAGAGGACTGCAATAAAGGATCCAACCCATGAATAAGTTGGACAAGGAAATAGAGGAAATTGGGAGGTTGATGCTAAATTCATCACATGAGATAGTTTGTAGTAAATGGAGGATGACAAGAGGAGAGACTGCAACAACAGTAGATGGAGGATGACAAGAGGAGAGACTAAAACAGTAGCAGGACAATAGCAACAACAAAAAGTAGGAGAGCAGGTGGACAACTCCAAAATGGAGTTTGGGACCCTAGAGGATCTCAATAGCAGAGCAAAGGAGCCATAAGAAGGAGCTCATGATTTTTGTCAGCATGGGAGTATGATGAAGGAGCGTTGCTCCAACTCATCTGTGTGTCAACAACCAACACAACATCGCACTTGGAGGGAGAAGATCCCAATGAAAGAGAAGTGCCATCCTTCTCATTTTGTTTTAAATTTGTCAATTTAATGTAATTAAAGTTTGAAAGGCTCAAGTAGGTTTGAGCCATTGTATTGTGTAAGGTTGAGTGTAATTCGCCTTTAATGGTTGATAGGTAGATGGATCTAGATCTGATTTGGACTAGATGTAGATTAATTATAATTTAATGTAAGTACGTGGATGAAGGCTTGAGAAGCCCCTCTTTTGTAAAAATCCCAATGTATTGAGATCAAATAGCATTAGAATGTAGAGAGAAGCTCATGAGAAGACCAAGAGAAGAGAGGAGAGAAAACAAGAACTAAGACTCTATTGCAGTCCAGTCTTGTAAACATTGTAAAAGGAATTCAGATTTAATACAAAAGAAGATTTCCCTGCATGCGATTCTTTGTGTGTGTGTTCTTTGTTTCTGAATATTTGTTTCTGAGTATTTATTGTGCATGTTTATGAATTCCATGAATGTATGAATGTTTCATTTGCAGGAATAGATAGAATTCTTTGTCGATAGGTTTCTGGGTTTTTTGGACTCTCACGGATGTGCAAGGACTGCAGATTAGAGTTGTTAGAAAACTCTAAAAAGCCTGCGCAAGGAGTGCGCAAGAACTCAAGAAGGAGTTATTTGAAGAGCGTGCTAGGTGAGCACACCGGAACTATTCATAAAGATCAGAAGAGGTAGTGAAAGGAGTGCACAAAATGCGTGCAAGGAGTGCGCCTACACTCATAACAGCGCAAAATCTCAAGGAAAGGTTGTGCAAGGAGTGCACATCAGAGTTATTAAAGACTCTGAAGAGCCAACGTAATGATCCATATTTTGGGGGTTGAGATCTAGATGGCTTGAAGGTCGAGAGAGGAGGAGCTTAGACATTCCAATATTGGATGGAAAAAAAACATGGACAAGAACATGTAAATGAAGTACTTGGGAGGTGAGGCTCAAAGATGGGCCTCACCTCTAAAACTTATTACTAGTAAATCACTCAGAGCTAATTAATTTCACAATGAACAATAGAAAATATGAGAGAAGCCAAAATGAGTAATTTAATGTTATGAAAATACTTGTTAGGTCTTTATATAGCATTACAGAATAGTCCATTGGACAAAGTCAAAAAGAGCTAATTAAATGAGTCTCTATTATTAGTATAATAGATCTAACTACCCAAATAACTAAGTATTGGAAAATAAAACCCGATACAATGATAGAAAGAGATATTTAAATGAGTCTCTATTATTATAATAATATATTTAACTACCCAACTAACTAAGTAGTGGAAAGTAAAACCCAATACAATAATGGAGAGATGAGACTCTCTTTGACCGATATGGGCAACCTGTTAGCCCAATCAATTAATGAGGAGGTGGGCATCTTTTTGATCCACATGGAAAATCTATTAACTTTATGACTTTTGCATTCAAATATAGACCATATACCCCCTTAAAATTTGGATCATTCCTCCCCCCTTAGAAAATGATGGTCCCCATCATTTCACCCATGCTAGAAAGAAAAACCTCATTATCGTACCATTATGATTACAATGTGAAAATATTGAATGAAGAGAAGGGTTTTGGGTTTTGTGTGGTTGACCCATAACCGTGGGTTTGTGGTTGACCCATAACCTAGTTCACAATGGCATTGTACATGAGTAGAAAAATAAATATTTTTTAATAAAATCCCAAAATTTTAAAAAATAATATGGAAAAATCGTGACTTTGGGGGCTATGAACATCCTTCTGCAAATCTATTCATAATTTCTGCTATGGGTGATGAAATCAAATTTCGTTAAAGACCCATTTGAGCTACTGAAGATATATTTCTATAAATATATGGAGAATGTTCTGAGGTGGCCCATGGAGTGAGAAAAACAGGGACACATTTGAAGGGTGCGTGGCCACACTGGTTACAGACATGTGTTGCTTCAAACAAAGATATCTCATAAACCAAAGAACAAAATGAAATTCAGTGAAATAACCATTTGATATATTGAAGAGATATTTCTATCCATATGTGGAACTCTTTCTTTAGTTTCCTAAACAGGGAGAAAAATCTCGTTGAATATGGTGGTATGCGCAGCCTCCTTTGGTCAAATACATGCTGAGATTCAATTGATGATATCTCTCAATCCAGGAAGAAAACTGTGATTTTGTGAAATACCCATTTGAGATATTGAAGATATATTTCCAGCCATATTTGGAACTCCTTCTTTAGTTTCTTGAGCAGGGAGAAAAAGCGCATTGAAGATGGTGGTACGCACGGCCTCTTTGGATCAAATACATGTTGAGATTCAATCGATGATATCTCTCAAACCAGGAGGCCA
>JASDQU010371847.1:60623-73756 GCA_032191745.1 Picea mariana | reverse complement strand
AGATAATAGTGTTTTCCCTTCTTGTTAATCTATATTCTAAGTGTTTATTACTTCAGGGTTAATTTTGATATTAATCAATTATGTTCTTAGGTTATTTAAGAGGTTATTAGGTTGTCTTAGAATTATAATTAATTGGGAGGGGTTTTCTTATGAATAAATTAATTTATAGTAAGATATGAAAATTACCAATGATTATTGTTGTTTTTTGTGGATCAGGGGGAGCCAGTTTTCGTTCAGTTCTAACCCACTATCTCTGTTAAGGTTACTAGGATGTTTACGAATTTCAATGGCTTCTGTAATACGACGTTTGAAGAGGTGATTCTCTTTGGCGAGGATTTTGGTGTCTTCTAGGCGAACATGGTGTCTTGTTTCAATGGAGTGTTCAGCTAGGGCAGAGGTGAGGATGTGTTCATTCTTGATGTCAACTCCATGTTCTTTTATCCTAACTTGGAAGGAGCGACTGGTTTCACCAATGTAGCATTTACCGCATGAGCACTCTATTTTGTAGATTCCTTTGCCATTGTGAGGGTTAAGTTTGTCTTTGATGGATATCATACTCTGTTTGATGGTTTCAAGAGGTTTGAAGGAGGTTTTAATCTCTTTTTTACTGAGGACTCTTGCAATTCTGTCGGTCACTCCTTGGATGTAAGGAAGGTAGGCACTTCTATTCGGGTTTTGGTCTTTAGGGGCATTGGGATTATTGTGGGTTATTTCTAGGGATTTGTTTATTGCGTTCCTAATGTATTTTTGTTTATACCCTATGTTCTTAAAAGTCTTGGTAAGGTGATCTATTTCCTTATCTAGGTGTGTTTCATCAGAGATTCTTATGGCTCTAGTGGCTAAAGTTTTTAAGACACCTAGTTTCTGGTTGGGGTGGTGATGAGAATTGGCATGGAGATAGTTCTCAGTGTGGGTCTTCTTTCTATACACCGCATGTCCAAGATCAACATTACTTTTCCTTTTGATAAGAATGTCTAGGAAGGGGATGCTATCATTCTCTTCGAGTTCCATGGTGAATTTTATTTCTTCGGATATGTTGTTTAGGTGTAGAAAGAATTTGTGTAATTCAAATTTTCCATGGGGCCAGAGAACATTTGTATCATCAACATATATTTTCCACCTCGAGGGTTTTAGGGGAAAGGATTCTAGGGATCTCTTTTCAAAATTCTCCATGAAAAGGTTGGCAACAATGGGGGACAGTGGGGAGCCCATTGCTACGCCAATGGTTTGTTCATAGAACTCTCCTTGGTAACTGAAGAAAGTGGAGCATAAGCAAACCTTGGCTAGATTAGCTGTTTCTGGATAGGTGACTTCTTTGACAATTTGGATAACTTCATCTAAGGGGATTTTTGTGAAAAGGGAGACTACATCAAAGCTTATGAGGGTGTCTTGAGGCCCTACCTTTTCATTTTTGATGATATTGATAAAATAATTGAAGTCTTTGATGAAAGAGTCAGTGTGGCCTACTAGAGGGCTAAGGATATTAGCTACATGTTTAGCCAGCTCATAGGTTGGTGAACCTATGGTATTCACTATGGGTCTAAGAGGGACGTCTTCTTTGTGAATTTTTGGCAGACCGTATATCCTTGGGGTGATCTCATTGTTGGGGGTTAGGCATTTTTTGGTTCTCTCATCTAGGTCAGAACTATTGATGGCTTTCTTTACTTGCCTTATAATCTTCTTGATGGGATTGAAATCTAGTTTCCTATAGCTGCCACTCTTGGTTAGGTTTTCTATCATTTTCTTGTTGTAGTCATCCATGTTCATAATAACAGTAGCACCTCCTTTTTCCACCTTGAGAATAACCAAATTTTCATCGTTTCTTAGGTTCTTTAGGGCTACAGGTTCCTCTTTCTTCATATTACTTTTTGGAGGTTTGGCTTTGCGTAGGATGATTGAGCAGTCTTGTATTATTAATTCTTTGTCTTCATCACTAAGATTCTGTATGCCATCCTCTATGAAGAAAATAATATTATCCGTGGGGATGGAGGTCGGTGAGACCGTGAAGCTTAATCCTCTTCCCAAAACAACCATTTCCGTCCACCTAGATTGTATGATTTCCTTGCCACCTTGTCAACTCGATATGCCAAGTCATCAACTGCCTGTCATGTGGGGTCTCCACTTCATCATTATAGAACCTGTACATAAATGTATGGATGTGCCACATGTCACCCTTCTATTGGTTCCATGTGCCACCCCCTTTGACTTTTTGACATGTTTGACCAAAACTTTGAAGAACCATAACTTTCTCATACAAGCTTTGTTAGAGGTGATTTTTGCATCGTTGTAAAGATCTTGCTAAGATCTATGCAATGATTTTCTTTTCAAAAGAAATTGAGATGACAATTTTTTGAGTATTTCTAGATCCTCTTGGAATTCTATGAGTGTTTTGGATCCTCCTGGATCACACCTTCCCACTAAAGATCTTTTGGATCTCCAAAAGTATGGACATTTCAAGAATTTAATGATGATAAATCTTTTGCACTCTTCCACCTTGTTGAATTGCATATTATTCAAAAAATTAGTGATGATAAAGATTCTTTCACTCTTCCACCTTGCTGAAATACTCTTTGACCGATTTCCATCTTGGTCTTGATCTTGTATATCTTCCATATAGGATCTTGGATTTTTTATACAAATTTGATCTCCTTATTGAACTTTCATAAAATCAAGGAAAACCAATCTAGATCAATGTAGTTTTGTCTTCTTCTCTAGAACATGGATATGAATCTAGCTCCTAGATATAGCTCTAAATCTGGCTCTTTTCTCATGGATACTAGCTCTAGTTTAAATCTAGCTTCAATTCCAACTCAGTGATTCCTTCATGACAAAATGTTTCTCACTGATTCCGTAATATCCAAATTTAAATCTTGTCCTCAACATCCACTCCCATCTCTTTCTCTAATGAAGATAGTCTATCTCAACAATCATAAAACCAAGTTGAATGTTGATATATACCTTTCCCATCTTGGACTCAATATTCATGTATTGTCTATGTATCTATAGGAGTCTTTGAATGAATTCCCTGTCCATTTCCTCTCTCCTTCCCTAAAAGAAAAACCAAACATGTTTTCCACAAACATCTGTACTTCTTGACTTGCTTCTACTCAAGGGATACATCTACATGAACATGACATAACATATTGGAGATAATCATAGCATACTTCTTTACAAGTAATTACTTCTTATCTTTACAAAGAAGACTATTTCTTTATGAGCTCTAGGAAGATTTTCATTACTATGATGCTCTTCTTGCTCTCGAACTACATGTTCCAATTTCCTGTACTCTTCTATTCCTTTGCCATTGGTACTTCAGAAAAAGAATGATATTACATAGAAAATTCGATCCATATTCATTTCATTAGCTTATAAGAATACAATTACTATTGTCTTCACTTCTTTCGAAAGGCTTTATAAATCCTTATAAGATTCCTCTCACTCTCAAATTCTATAAAAAGTGGCTATATAGAAATCCCTACAAGATTCCTCTCACTCTTGAATTTTCTAAAAGAGTTGCTAACAAGCCTTGTATTACAAAAATATAAATAATTTTTTTGAAGGCATTTACATATTCATACTAACATTGTTATTTTACAAATATACCTATTTACAAATTATTTCCCAAAATGGAATCTTTTTTGATACCTATCTAGGGGCAAAGATAGGTGGCTTCTTCATGGACTCATTCTTCCCTTAATACCGGAAGGAGTATCACAAATTCCTGTCTCTAAAAATTCCTCTGATGCTGATATTGAATATGAAATTGAATCTGGCACTGAATTGTTGGGTATGTGTTATATTCTTTTTTATATTTTCCTCAGTTTTCATGCCCATTTTTGGAAAGTATTTCGGCACGTGGTTCTCCGTTGATGGTTTTCTATTTTTAGTTAAGGAATTAGGTTTGTTGACTAATCCATGTCATTAGATTAAGGTTTTGGATGCCATTGGCTCCTATATGTATATTTTATTGTAAACAATGTATGATATGAATGAATATAGAATATGTTGGTTTTCCCGGTTTGGGTTTCCAAGGGAAAAATATCTATGTAATGTGTGTATTTTCCATTGTATCTTTTAAGTTCTTTTATTGAAAATATGTTTGCAGTAAAATATTGTACAACGTTAAAATCTACATTTGGTATCAAAGAAATTATTGGCTTCAAGGGGATGCCTTTGTGGTCATGGGTTTGGCTCAGGACTATGATAAGCCTTGTTACAGTGGGAGATCTGTGGTTTTGATTCTTTAACTGAAGAGAAATGGAGAGTAGTTCAAAAATAGAGATCAATAAATTTAATGGGAAAATTTTTGAGTTGTGGAAGCTCAATATGGAATATTTGTTGGTAGAGAGAGATCACTGGGTCACGGTGGATCCAGGTACTACACCTACAGGAATGTCAACAAATGACTGGAAAAAGTTGGATCAGAAGACGTAGAGAAAAATCCGATTGTGTCTCTCAGATTCAATATTACTGAATGTGTCAGGGGAAGCTACAACCAAGGAGTTATGGGATAAGTTGGGGAACTTGTATCAGTCTAAGTCCTTGGTAAATAAATGGTTCATGTGGAAAAATCTGTATAACTTGAGGATGAGAGATGGATACTTTGTGATAGAGCATATGAATTCCTTCAACATTATGGTAAGTCAATTCTTATTTGTTGATATTGAAATTTCAGATGAAGATAAGTGTATTAGTTTATTTTTCTCTTTATCATATTCGTGGGATAGTCTAGTTGTGGACATAGGTATTAATACAACTACCTTGATTTTCGATGATGTGGTCTCATTCTTGTTGTCGGAGGAGATGAAATGAAAGAACATGGAAGGACAAATAACATATGCATTATTTGCAAGAGGACGCTCCGAGGATAGAAATATATCTAAGTCCTCGAGTAGGAGATCTAAGTCTAAGGGTAGATCTAAATCTCCCGGAAATTTTGTAAATGTATGCTAGAGATGCAGCAAATAAGGGCACTTCAAGAAGCAATGTAGATCCAAAAGCGTTGAGAAAGTGAATGGATTTGAAGGTGCTCCCTCTACATAATAAAATACCTCCAAGGAAGAACGAGGGGATATGCACTTGGATTCAAGCACACATGCACATAATGAGGCATGGTTGGTTGAATCGGGTGCATCCTTTCATATGAATCCCCACAGGTAGTGATTCTGTGAATATGAAAGGTATGATGGAGGTAATTTTTTTCTAGGTGATGACTTGCCAGCTAGAATCATAGGATGAGAAAAAGTCAATTTTAGGCTCATAGATGAAATGATTATAACACTGCCTGGTGTTCTACACATCCTAGGATTGGCCAAAAATTTAATTTTTGTAAGAAAAATGGATGATGAAGGGGTAAAAACGGTATTTGAAAATGAAACCTACAAGACGGTTCGAGGAGAAATGGTTTTTATGAAGGTGCATAAGAAGAAAAAACTCCATTATTCCATTGTTCCTGATATTGGAGCAAAAGAAGAAAAAACTCCTACAGTCTCTGGAGAAAAGGTTATGTTGTGGCATCAAAGATTGGGGAATATTGGAGAGAAGGGTCTTCGACTACTACACGGTAAAGGTATGTTTGAAGGTATTTATAACTTCTCTCTGTATTTTGACTTATGTGAACATTGTGTATATGGGAAGTAGAATCAGGTATGATTTCCCTCTGGTGCAACAAGGGAAAAGGAATTTTACATCTAGTGCATAGTGATGCATTTGGACTTGTGTTAGTTCCATCATTGGAAAAACATGTGTACTATGTCTCATTTATAGATGACTTCTCAAGGAATACTTGGATATATTTCCTCAGAAAGAAATCTGAATTCTTTGATAGTTTTAAAGATTTTAAATATCTTTTTGAGAATAAAACGAAGAAAATAATTAAGTTTCTGAGGACAAATAATGGTGGAGAGTTACGCAGGAATGAATTTGAAGAATTAGGTAAGAAGTATGGTATAGAAAGGAAGAATACTACTCCATATACACCTCAACATAATGGATTTGTAGAAAGGAAGAAGAAGATGTTGATGGAAAAAGAAAGGTGCATGCTCAATGGTGTTGGGTTAGGGAAAGAATTCTGGGTAGAGGTAGTGGGTATTGCATGTTACCTTCTCAACAGATCACCCTCATCAGCACTAGATGACAAGACTCCACAAGATTTATGGAATGGTAAGAAACCTTTTCTCACACATCTCAAGGTATTTCGTTGTGAGGCCTATTTTCATGTTCTAAAGGAAAACAAGAGGAAGCTAGATAAAAAGGTTGAAAAGTGTATCTTTATTGGGTATAAATATGGTCTCAAAGGTTATCATCTTTGGAACCTAGAAACTAAGAAGGCTGTGTATAGTTGAGATGTGGTATTTAGAGAAATGAAGGATGTTGTTAAATAGGAATTCCTACCAAGTAAGGAAGAACCAAAAAAAAATGGAGTTTGATCCAAAGGACGATGAATCAAACTCTATAGAAGAACAAGAATAAGAAGAAGAAGATCCTCATACTCCAGTATTGAGGATATCAATGTGGGAAAAAATTCTACCAAAAAGGTATACACCATCTGATTTCTTTTCAAATTTTTCTTTGTCTATTACTGATGATGAGCCTAGAACTATTAGGGAGATAGTGGATTCAAAGGATGGAAAACTCTAGAAAAAGGCCATGGTTGAATAAGACAACCTTGGGTAATAATGAGGCCCGGGATCTAGTGGAGTTGTCGACTGGAAGAAATCCCATTGGTGTCAAATGGGTATTTAAAAAGAAGTTGAATGCAGAAGGAAAAGTGGAGAAATACAAAGCTCGATTAGTAGCAAAGGGTTATTCCTAGGTTGAGGGAATTTATTTTCGTGACATTTTTTCTCTCATTGCCAAGTTAAAATCTATTAGATTTATGTTATCTGTTGTTGCTGCTTTTGATTTTTAAGTAGAAAAGATGGATACAAAGAAAAAAATCCTACATGGGGATCTAGAGGAAGAAATCTATATGAAGCAGCCAAAAGGATTTGTTGTGAAGGGAAAGAAGGAGCTGGTATGAAAGATGAAAAAGTATCTATATGGTTTAAAACAATCACCAAGGATGTGGTATCAAAAATTTGATACTTATATGATGGGACTTGGCTTCACAAGAAGAAAAGAGGATCAATGTGTGTGTTTTAAATTAATTGGTGATCATTTTATTTACTTGGTCTTGTATGTGGATGACATTTTGCTGATAGGAAACAACAAGGAGATTATCTAAGATGTGAAAACTAATTCGTCCTGTAATATGCCAGATATAAAATTTATGCATAACAGAAACAAAATGCTAGTAATGGTAGATTAACAACAATATAACCAGAACATTCACCACAATAACACTAAAATGATATAAGAATAACAACAGAAATAGCACTTTGAATCTGAAAGCAATGTTCACGGGCCTCTTCGAGGGGGAAACCTCTAGTTGAGCAGAGATCTATTACAATAATATCCAAGCTAGGGTTCTCATACCCTCGACTCCTATTTATACTAAATGGAAGCATCTAGAGGAAGATCCTTCTAGAAGCAGAAGCTTCTATTAGGTATTCTTACATCCACCTTATTCTATTTTATTGAAAGGCCTTATTAATATTGACCTTTAATACATGCGAATATATTGTTCTACCTATGTGTGGGTTAGGACCCTAACATGTCCGCCCCCTTAAAAACAACCTTGTCCTCAAGGCTTGAGATGAGGAAATTGCTGCAGAATGGTAGTTGGTTCCCAAGTGGTGTCTGTTGGAGTTGTATCTTTCCACTAGACTATCACTTCCTTGATGGTTCTCTGATGTAGGCAATGCTCACACTAGTCCAAAACTGCTTCTGGTTGTAGCCCAATGGATCCTTGTTTAGCTAACTCTGGAAGGTTGGTTTGAATTTGGCACTTAGCTCCAATCACCTTCTTTAAGCATGAAACATGAAAAATAGGATGTAGCTTCGAATGGCTGGGCAAAGCTAACTGATAGGTGACTTGTCCCACACGCTTGAGCACGGTATAAGGACCATAAAATTTGGGTGCTATCTTTTAACAATGCTCGGCCTTGAGGGAAGTTTGCCTGTAAGGTTGTAGTCGAAGAAACACTTGATCCCCTTCTGCAAATGGACGTTCAGAGCAACCTTGATTTGCTTGTTGCTTCATGTGATTCTGTGCCATGACCAAATTCTTTTTGAGGGTATGGAGAATAACCTCTCGAGCTGTAAGTGTTAGGTCAACCGCTTGGACCTTCGAGGCACCCAATAAGTATGAGAGAACTGAAGGTTTCTTTTGTCCATATACCGTTTCAAAAGGAGTCATGTGTGTAGTTGTATGGTATGAAGTGTTGTACCACCATTCAGCTAGGGGTAACCATTGAGCCCACTGATTTTTATTTTTCGAGGAAAAACACCTCAAATATGTTTCCAAACACTTGTTGACAACTTCCGTTTGGCCATCAGTCTAGGGATGATAAGTTGTGCTGAGATGCAATTCAGTGCCTTGTATCTTGAACAGTTCTTGACAAAAATTGCTTGTGAAAGTTGGGTCACGATCAGAAACAATAAAGTGCGGCATGCCATGAAGCTTGAAGGCCTGATCCATGAAGATTTGAGCCACCGTGGATGTCGTAAATGGGTGTTTAAGGGCATAGAAATGAGCATAATTGAAAAGGTGATCAACAACCACCATGATGATGGATTTATTTTCTGATTTGGGTAAGCCAGTAATAAAATCCATAGAGATATCCTTCCAAATAGCAGGTGGAATCGGGAGTGGTTGTAGTGTGCCTAATGATTTGACTGTTTCTCCCTTGTTGCATTGACACACGTCACATTCAGCTACAAAATTATGAATGTCATGTTTCATGCCATCTTAGAAAAAGGAACGTTTGACCCTGTCATAGGTTTTGATGAATTCAGAGTGCCCTGCTATGGGTGTAGCATGAAGCTCAGAAAGTATTGTGGATTTAAGATTTGATTGTTTACTTAAATAAAAATGACCTTTGTATTGAATTTCTTCATGGAGCCAAGAGTACCCTAGGGAAGCTGGAGCATTGGACTGCAATTGCTGGATCAACTACAAACTTTTGGGATCTTGTAGCCATTCCTGGAGAACGGCTTGGAGCCAATCTTTCCGTACAATGAATGAAAGAGAAAAAAGGGCTCCTTCATCTTCATATTTTCATGAAAGTGCATCCGCAACCACATTGTCTTTACCTTTCTTATAAATGAACTCATAATCATATCCAAAGAGTTTAGTCACCCATTTTTGTTTTTCTGGGGAGGAAATGCTTTGTTCCAGAAAATACTTGAGGCTTTGATGGTCTGTCTTAATTTGGAACCGTTGCCCCAATAGATAAGGACTCCACATATCCACGGCATGTAGAATAGCCAACATTTCCTTTTCATATATGGATTTGCCCAGGTTTATTTCAGAGAGTTGCTTGTTGGTAAAGGCCAAAGGTTGACCCTCTTACATAAGGACAACACCAATTCCTTTCCCTAAGGCATCACATTCCAACACAAAGGTCTTTGTGAAATCAGGAAGGGATAGGAATTGAGTGGTGCACATGGCCATATTAAAGGTTTGAAAAGCTTTATAAGCAGCTGGAGTCCAAGTGAAAGAGTTCTTTTTTAGGGGAGCAGTGAGAGGTGCTGCAATCTTCCCATAATTCTTAACAAACTTGCCATAATACCCTTTTAAGCCTAGAAATCCACGCAAGCTCTTAAGAGTCTTTGGGTGAGGCTTGTCTTGCATAGCTTCAATATTTTTAGGATCCACCCTGATGCCATCTTTGCTAACCAGATGACCCAAGTATTCTACTTCTGAGGCACCAAAAGAACATTTAGACTGTTTCAGGAAAATTTGGTGCTGAGAGAGTAGATTGAGAACTCAATCCACATGAGCAAGATGGTCTATCCAGGTTTTGCTATAGATGAGGATATCATCAAAGAAAAATAAGACAAAATGGAGAAGAAAAGTATGGAAGACATGATTCATGAGGCTTTGGAAGGTGGAGGGGGCATTACACAAGCCAAAGGGCATGACCTAAAACTCATAGTGTCCCTCATGAGTTCTAAAGGAAGTCTTGGAGATATCTGCCTCTTTCATACACATTTGGTGGTAGCCCAAACAAAAATCCAGTTTAGTGAAGAATTGGGCGCCACTCAATTCATCCAGGAGGTCATCAATGACAAGAATGGGGAATTTGTCTTTGATGGTAAGTTTGTTGAGGGCACAGAAGTCAGGACACATTATCCAAGAACCTTATTTATTCAAGACCATGACCACAGGAGATGAATAGGGGCTCGTACTAGGTCGGATAATGCCTACATTAAGGAGTTCCTGGACCATTTTCTCAATTTCATTTTTTTGGGAAAAGGGGTGACGATACAGATGAATATTGGGAGGAAGGCTTCCTGGTACAAGGGGAATGGAATGATCATGAACACCATGGGAAGGAGGGAGGCCTTGGGGAGTGGAAAAGACCAATTGATGTTTAGAAATGATGGCTTGGAGGTCTTGCGGTACCAAGGGTGTCTCTGTTGCTTGTATGGCATGAAGTTGGGCGATAACACCAGAATGATCCTTTTTGAGCATCTTTTCCATGCGATGGGAACTAATGATCTCAGGTGAACCGATGGTGATTCCTTGGAACTTATATTGGTGGCCCTCCTGGTCGAATTGCATGGTTAAGTCTTTAAAATCCATGAGAATGGGACCCAAAGTCCTTAGCCAGTCTGCACCCAGAACAATGTCACAACCTCCCATGTCGATAGCAAACATATGGGATTTCAGGTGGTAGTCACCAATTTGGAGACACACATTTTCAAAACACCTTCCACATTTCATGGAACCACCATTGGCAATCATGATTTGGGAATTATTGACGGCATGGATGTAGCAATGAGTTTCTTGGGCAATGCGGCGATGAATAAAATTATGGGTGTTGCCACTATCAACCATAATGATGACCTTCCGATGCTTGATGTAACCAATTAGCTTGAGAGTTTGGGGACTAGAGAAGCCAGTGAGAGCATTGAGGGAAATGACTAGTTCTACTTCGGGAGGGTCTAAGGGAGGGGTTATGTCAGTGGAATTAGGTGATTCAGACATAGAGGGAGTTTCTTCATCTTCTTCCGAAATATCCTCAGAGATGGCCATAAAAAGCTTTTGTTCTTTACACTTGTGGCCCGGGAAATATTTTTCATCACAGTTGTAACAAAGGCCTTTGAGTTGGCATTCAGCCATTTTAGCCCAGGTCAATTTTTGGATCTTTAGTGGAGTAGAGGGGGTAGTGGGATTTACTGGCTTAGGGAGAGGGATGAAGGAGGGTTTGCGGTTTTGAGAAGATACAACCTGGTGTGCTTCTTTATCTCTTTTGGTAGGCTCCACCCAACTCTCAGGCTGAGCCATGAGGACATGGGCCCGAATTTCATCCTTGAGGCTGCTGATAAAACACTCTCGGAAAAAGGCATCAGACATGCCCTCTGTTCTAAAAGCCATGCTCTCAAAGGTAGCTATAAAGTCTTCCACTATTCCTAATTGTTTCAGCTTTGTCAAATGGCCCAAATAGTTGGTGTCAGTGTCAAAGAATTCATAAAGCTCTGCCACAAATTGTGTCCAAGCAATATACCCTTGAAGCAAATTTTTTCTCCATTGCCACCATTGCCAACATTCTTGATCTAGATGGAGAACACCATACCGGAGTTTGGCCAAGTCATATGTAATGCTGTATAAAGAGAAGTAATGTTCCATTTGGGTTACCCAACCAGTGGGGTCTGAGCCATCAAATTTGGTCACATCCACCCATGGAAGACATAGGTTACGTTGAAAGTGATGGTTCTACAATGTATGGGAATGAGAGGAATGGTCACCTTTAGTATGTGGGGGTGAGGAAGAGGAAGGGTTATCTGTAGGGATATGCAATTTGGTGCAGAGTGCTGAAAATACTGATTCAATTTGGGTGGTGAGGTCTTGTTTGATTTCGCCCATTGAGGACTACATGGTTGTATTGATGGCGACAACATTGGCACTGAGTTGTTTCACTTCTTGTTGGGTCTCAATGAGACCAAATTGCAAGGTGTTGAAGTGAGCTTCCAAGTCTTGGCTATGAGTATGGGCCATGAGTATGGGGGAACTGAAAAGGGGCAGGTGGGGTAAAAAACTTTTGCCAAAAAAATGATATGGATGAATGTGATAAGGGCAAAGAGATGAATCCAATGGAATAGGTCTGAAATAATGGTGAAAAACTTTCCAAACTTTTTTTTTTTTTTTTAATGGAGTTATACTCCGGTCTGAAGAATACTGTAGAGAGGAAATGCCCAAATGCTTAACCAGAAAGAAATGTGTATTTCCTTGGTAACCCGAACATAGTTGCGTGGAAATAGATCTTATCTTTTTAATTTGTTTATGCTTTTGTCCCCAAGGGTTAGGTATTCAAGGGTTCTACAGACAAGGGTTTGCCCTATGCTATAGCTCTCTGATATACGTGCAGAGTCAAATGGTGGTTGTTAAGCCTGATTATCTTCCTGATTCATAGGTCTTTTACTTTCAGCCGTGTTTATACTCCATGAAGTATTTACACCCCAGAAGTATGTACATTCTTCCACGCGGGGGAGTGCAGAGGAGGGGTACCTGCTTGTAAATGTATATTGTAATTTCATTATAAATCTGGACCATTCATTATAAGGTCGCAGATATAACGATAGAGATTATGTTAGGGTTTTTTCCCCTAGAAGGCAACCCTCTTTTATGAGGGAAATGTATTGCAGCTATGGTTGATGGCGAATATTATATTCTGAGATAGGAGACTGTGAGAGAAAGAAGAGGAAGTTACAATAGGTTTGCTATAGGTTGTATCCCTTCATATGCTGGATAATAATAAAGGAAGGACCTTGCAATTTCTCTGGTGGATGTAGCCCACACTGTGTGAACCACGTAAATCTGTGTCTCTATTGTATTGTGTATCTTTTGTGTTTTGTTTCCACATTTGTTTTTATTTATTGCTCCACGGTCCTATTTTTCTAACAACTAGTATCAGAGTGAAAGGTAACTCACAGGAAAAGAGGGTTCTTGGTTCAAGTGGGAGCAATGTCGAAAGATGGAAAGTTTAGGGTTGAGAAATTTAACGACCAAAACTACCAGTTATGGA
>JASDQU010371847.1:37700-51759 GCA_032191745.1 Picea mariana | reverse complement strand
ACTGCTTACCACCTCAAGGGGGGTCTGGAATACCCACTCTACCCCCGAAAAAACCGATTTCGCAGCATTTTGACCAGTCAACTTTCAAAGCATTTTTCGGGCAGAATAATTCAAATTTTGAAAAACCGAGAGAGGTTTTTCTCCATAACAGGATGAAGAACAAAAAACTCTCTCCGTGTTTTCACAGGTGTCATGAGCAGGGAGAATCGAAGCTGTCTTTCAGCCTCTTTTTTCGGATTTTCAGTTTTTCTATTACAGCCTTGATCTTGCAGGAGCTATTACAGCCAGTTGGAGGTGAATTTGGTGAAACCGAAGGAGGTTTTTGTCCAGAACATGCCCATATACAATAAAATCCTTCAGTTTTTTCCCAGGTGTCATCATTGAACATAAACAAATGTCTGTTCGGACCCCTTTTTTGCAGAAATTAGGCCCGTCTTTCATGGCGGACAGTTCAGGATTTTTGGGGATTTGTGCCTATTTTTGGCCGAGGCGGTTAAAACTGACTCTCGAAAATTATGGGGAGATATATCCTATTTATAGAGATGATTTCTAATGTAAAAGGGTTGATCAGTCGAGGACCATAATTTAAAATTTTGTAAAATAGCTCGCCGAGCTTTCTGTGTTTTTTCATCAATTCAATGAGATAGTGCTATGCTGCAGGATTCTTGTGACTATTTCGACTGGTGATGTGCATCCCTCTATGTTAATTTGTCTCTTTGTTATCATAATTAATGTCTTCCTCTGAATTATTCTAAGAATATTAAGAACAGAATTGGTTTTAATGCACCCTCTGTCTCTGGCTTGGTATAGTTTTTTATGTTTTCCACTGAAGATTAAACTCAGAATTCTTAGTTGCTCTGTGTTTAATTGGATTTATTGACCTATTTCGTCTCACCCATTTCATTTAAATTAAAGGATCTAGTGAGTTGTCTACCTTGCCCTGCAAATATTAGCCTGTTGACATGGATTTTTGATCATTCGTTGCAGTGACTCCATAGCCCACGGTTTCTTTTCTCTGCCCATACCCAATTCCTAAAAGCAAATCCTATGTTATGTGTAGCTAGCCTAATGTTCTCTTCAAGTAAATTTATATCAGACATAGAGATCCCTCTCTGAGTCTTGGAGGGATAGATCCAAGACTCCAAGTGGTTTTGATGTTGCCTCTGTGACTGCCATCACAGCCTTGGGAAAATTACAGAGTGCTAACATTATCTACAGAAATAATCAAAGCATCTTGTAACACATCACCTGTTACATTTACTTCCTGATTTTTCTCCTGCTGTCAATCTCTTTGTTTCTTTGGAGCTCTGCATTCTTTCTTCATATGTCCTTACTTCCCACAATTCTAGCACTATATCTTTCCTAATCTGGATTTGGGTATGCCCTTCATAGAATTCTAGCGGTTCTCTGAGCCCTTTCCTCTATCCTTTTGTCTTCCCCTGTTCTCCATGTTTAATACATTACCTGATGTCTCACCTGTGCTTTTCCATAGAATTTCCTCACTAAGGATAACACCAACAACATCATCAAATTTTAAAGTGTTTGAACAAGAGACGTAGTTACTTACAGCCATGACCAATCCATTCCATATTTCATGCAATGAGAACAATATTAGAAGAGCCCTGACCTCATCATCAAAGTCCACTTTTATAGAACCTAGCTGATTAGTAACCACATTAAATTCATTTAAATGATTTGCAAAAGACCCACCTTCTAACATATTCATATTAAATAATATCTTCATTAGAAATATCTTATTGGACACTAAGGTTTTTTCATACAATTTAGCCAATGCATCCATCCTCTCCTTTGTTGTCTTTTCTTTCAAAATGTTAAAAGCCACTGACGCTGCCAGGCTCAACCGTATCGTTCCTAGTGCCTTTATTTCAAGAACCTCCCATTCTTCACCCTTAATGGTCGTAATATTCTTTTCTATTCCACCCAATGGTAGGAATAGATCCTTCTGATATAAATAATCTTCCATCTACATCTTCCATAATTGGTAGTTTTTGCCATTAAATTTCTCTACCCTAAACTTTCCATCTTTCGCCATTTCTCCCACTCGAACCAGGAACCCTCTTTTTCTGCTAGTTACCTTTCGCTCTGATACCAGTTGCTACAAAAATAGGATCGTGGAGAAATAAAATAAAAACAAATGTGGAAAAAAACCAAAGAAGATACACAATACAATAGAGACACAGATATACATGGTTCACCCAGTGTGAGCTATGTCCACTAGAGAAATTGCGAGGTCCTTCCTTTGTTATTATCCAACAAATGAAGGGATACAACCTAAAACACACCCGTTGTACCTTCCTCTTCTTTCTATCATAGTATCCTCTCTCAGAACACAATATTCACAATGATCCATATCCACAATACAATTCCCTCATAAAAGAGGGTTTCCTTCTAGGGAAAAAAACCCTAACATAACTTAGATCGTCAGATTTGCAACCTTATAATGAATGGTCCAGATTTACAATGAAATTACAATATACATTTACAAGGAAATTTTTCCTTAGGGGGATTCACCCCCAAACCCTCATTGGGGGCCCTCTTTCCCCCGTACCCCACAGGGGGGAAATCCCCCTTGCAAATCCCCCGCATGGTGGAGTGTACAGTCTTTCGGGGTGTAAAGTCTTCATGGGGTATAAACACGGATGAAAACAAAGACCTATGAATTAGGAAGATAATCAATATGCACAACCAACATGGTTCATATTAAATGTGTAGATAGGAGAATAAGACATGGATAATGTCATCTTGGACTTAGTATCAAACACCAATGTTCTTCCAATACAGACATAGGAGATGTTGGGGAAAGAAAAGATAGTTTAGTTGACTGTTCAGCTGAGGTTTCCTAACCAACATAAGATAATACCAATAGGGAGACTGGTAGGAGTACATGTGAACATAGATGGAGTGCACAGTGTAGCTGA
This sequence comes from Picea mariana, assembly GCA_032191745.1. Taxonomy (NCBI): domain Eukaryota; kingdom Viridiplantae; phylum Streptophyta; class Pinopsida; order Pinales; family Pinaceae; genus Picea; species Picea mariana. The sequence continues at coordinate 48,820 of JASDQU010371847.1, read as the reverse complement.
CTTTGAAGTCATCGAGATTGTGGATAATGGTCAATCGTACCCAGCTTTGTTTGGACTAGATTGAGCCTTCGATAATTAGGCGATCATCAACCTAAAGAAAAGATAAATGATTTTTGAAGCAGGAGGCTTAAAGGTCACTGTGCCATTAGATCCTATGGAGAAAAGAAGATATGTGGAGCCCACAAGAAGGGAAATTGATAACTTATATAACATGACAACGCGCATGGATGACTAAGTCAATCCCACTACAGATGTTGTGCTTAGTTGGAGAAGCATAAGCTCTTGTGCATAAGACTCAGAGGAAGGAATTGAACAATGGAAACACTGGTTGCATGAAATGTCGACTAGAAGGTGTGCGTGCATTACTCATTCATTACGCTGAATCCAAACAGAGGTATGAGATGCTCCAAATTTTGAAGGATTAACTGAGGTAAGTTATTTTGTCAATGAATTTGAGCTTTAGATACCTGAAAAACAAAGGTTATTAGCATTATATGTTTCACTAAGAGCGACCCCAACGAGATGGTGGTAAACCCACAAGGAAGGGATAGAGGATTGGAAACATTGCAAAAGGTTGATGCAGATCAGGTTTGGAATAGAGAATAGTATGCCCAAGAATATAGGAATGAGTGATCCGAAGGACCATGTGACGTGATGTATTAAAACTTTGAGGCAGGTGTCGAAGCAAGAATGGATGCATAGGTTCATACATATGCTGGAGAAAGTTCCTAGAAACTGGTACTTAGAGCTAGAAGTGCACAAAGGAATGATGAACTGGGAGGAGCTCATCCAAAAATTTAAGGCAACATTTAATTTTGAAGTTGAGCCACCTTTAGTTGATGCAGTCTTACAGTTCATTAGAGGAAAAAAAATTATGGAAGAAGGAAAATTAGAAATAGTACCTACATGTAGTGTGCACAGAGAGTCTACGATAGCTCATGAATTGGTGGAATGTTATAACATTTCTGAGGATGAAAAAGAAGAAGAAGATCCAAGAAATGAACATGTATTAGAAATTGAAGAGGAGCATGACGTAGTAGGTCAAACACTTGAATATAATGCATTCGCAAAGCCCTTAATAATTTGAAAAGTGAACATTGGCACGAAGGAGAAGACAAAGTTTTCAAACATTGAGTATTATTGGAATGACGAGACCGTGGAAAAGATCACAGACCTACTGCGCGATTACCAAGATCTTTTTCCAACCACATTTTTAGAGATTAAGGGGATAGTTGAAGAATTGGGAAAGATGAAGATATCAATGAAACTGAATGTTAAGACAGTAATATAGATAGCTTACAGGTTAAATCCAAAGTATAATGAAAAAGTGAAAGCAAAACTTGACAGGATGATAGAAGCTGGTATAATTGAACCCGTTGCAGAATCTGAATGGATAAGTCCAATGGTGGTTCAAGATAAGAATATAGGGGATAATAGAATTTGTGTAGACTTAATAAAGTTGAATGATTCCTTCTTACATTACCTGTTCCTGACCCCCTTTACAGATAATGTATTGGAAAATGTAGGAGGACAGGAGGCCTACTTGTTCAATGATGGCTTTTCAGAATACCATTAGATAAATATTTCACCAGAAGACCGACATAAGACAATATTTGTGATAGAATGGGGAAGTTCCTAGTACATATTGATGTTGTTTGAATTAAAGAATGCATCTTTTGTGTTTTCTAGAGTGGTTGTCGCAACCTTTAAGGAGTTTATTCATGAGTTTCTTGAAGTGTACCTAGATGATTGGACTATCTTTAGCCTATTGAAAGATCACATAGAAACTATAATATTGATTCTTGATAGATGTAGACAATATCATATCTCATTAAATTTGAAGAAATTTATTTTCTGCGCGCTGTTTGGGATACTGCTAGGTCATGTGGTATAGAATCAAGGTTTGTTAGTTGGTTTGGCCAAAATCACAATAATTGTTAATTTTCCACCACCTGAATCAGTGTGACAATTGAGAACAACATTGGGTCATATAGGTTACTACCAAAAATTTATTAAAGGATATGCACATATTGCAACCCCAATGGAGAAGTTATTAAAGAAAGAAGCTAAGTTTCAGTGGAACAAAGACTGTCAAAAGGGTCTGGATGTATTAAAACAAAAGTTAGTAACTGCACCCATTTTGGTATTCCCAGATTGGTAGAAATAATTTCATGTCCATGTGAATGCATCATCGATAGTGATTAGTGCAGTATTATCCCATCCTGGGGAGGGTGAATTACATCATCTGATTTCTTTTGCTAGCAGGAAGTTGTCGAATGCTAAGAAAAATTATATGACAACAGAAAGGGAAGGATTGGAAATGGTGTATTCCTTGCAAAATTTAATGCATTATTTGTTAGGATCCCACTTCAAGATGTATACAAACCATTATGCACTCAAATATCTAGTGAACAAGCCAATGTTGTGGGGTAGAATTTGCATATGGTTATTGTTGTTCCAAGAGTTTGATTTTGAAGTTATTGTGAAGCAAGAAAACCAGAATGCAGGACCTGACCATTTGTTGCGGATACTAATAGGGGAAGATGCAAGGAACCTAGAAAACACCTTACCAGATGCACATTTGTTTTTAGTCGAAATGGTAGATGGCCATTTTTGTAGAAATTGTCCAACACTTGAGCATAGGAGTGGCTCAACCTGATATGAAAGTATCCCAAAAGAAACAGTTAGTAGTTAAAGTAATAGGTTATTAGGTGATCGCAAGAAACTTATATAAGTTAGGAATAAATGGGATACTACAATGATGTGTGCTACAACATCAAAGACCCATGATCTTATTAGAAGCACATGATGGAATTACAGGAGGACATTACACAGGAAAGGAGACAACGCAAAAGATATTGTGTGTAGGTCTATGGTGGCCTACCCTCCATAAGGACACCAAGGAATATTTTTAGAGCTGCGACATTTTCCAGAGAGTAGGAAGACCATCATGAAGGGATGAGACTCCACTAAATCTGCAAGTTACCTTATGTGCATTTATCAAATGGGCAGTGGATTTTGTCTGACCAATTAACCCACTAGCAAGAAGAACAAGAACCAAATACATAATTACTGTGATAGACTACTTGACCAGATGGGCAGAAGCAGAACCAGTTACACATTGCAGCATGGAGACAATTGTGTTGTTCCTGTTGGAAAACATAGTTACAATATTTAGGTGTCCTAAAATACTTATGAGCGACCAAGGTACTCACTTTTTGAACAAGAAAATATTAACACTAACAGAAGAGTTCCAGATACAACATTGAAATAGAACTCCATATCACCTACAATAAAATGGAACTGTGGATGCCTTAAACAAGATACTAGAGAATGGACTGACCAAGGTGCACAACGTAGGGTGAGATGACTGGGATTTAAGGATCCCTGCAGTTCTTTTGGATTACAGAACTACATGCAAGAAGTTGATAGGACAAACACTCTTTAAGTTAACATACGGTCAAGAAGCAGTCATGCCCATGGATTTTCTTGTACCAAGTCTATGCATTATTGCGATGACAGACCTTATGGATTTTGGCGCAATGGAAGAAATACTATCATAGTTACTAATACTAGAGGAAGATCATTTTATCATAGGATTCCATCAACAAGTATAGAAATCATGAGAAAAGGTATGGAATGATAGACACATCATGCAGAAGAATTTCTAAACATGAGATCTATTACTACTTTATGACAAGAAGTTCTTACAACATCTAGGAAATTTCAGGACACACTAGATAGTACCATACACCATCAAATATGTGACTGATGTAGGTGTTGTTCAGTTAGAGCAATTGGATGGAAAAGTTGTGGAAGTGATACTGAATGGGACCCGACTGAAACTGTATAGGGATGGTCATCCTTATGTGTACTAGAAGATTTGTGCAGGTTAAAATTGAATCATAGTGTACTATAGGAACGAAAAGACAAAAAAAGAAAGAAAAAATGGGTAAAACGGGAAAAAGATAGAAACGGGTCAAGGGAAGAGGTAGAAATTTGAGGAGGCAAAGAAGTTTTGGTTATGCATAAAGAGGAAAAGAAGGAAATTGTCCCAGTTAAGAAAAACAAATTAAGTAGAAGGAAATGCAGATGAAGGAAACAAGATTGCGCAAAAGGAAGAGATCATGCAGCAAAACGAGATTACACAGATGACAACTAGATGCATTTAACACAATCCATGACAGGACGTACAATAAAGATCTATCATGATGACAAAGTAGTGGCATCACGTACCATTAAATGAAGGAGATCTTGACCAATTGAAAAATTAAATGGAGAATTCGCCGAAGATAGAAAATGGTGGAGAAATAAAAGCAGGTGATGAATGACAACCATTCATGGATTAGATGGAAATTTTAGGTGCGACAGGAAGCTACAGTTGGTAATGAAGTATAAAATCATGCAAAGGGACAACAAGGGATTGTTTTTTTCCTTAGAGATTTGAATACTGCACAACCAAAGATCCAAATTTACAGATCCAAAGTCCCAAACAAAGTTTTAGAACCAGGTAGAAGTTGAAACCAACATTGTAGAGGAAGATGGCACCTAAGGAAACAACAACATCATCCTTAGTACTGAAGAAACCACGTATCCAACCCGCAACACCCCCGATAGTAGAAGAAACATAGGAGGCATATTCCTCAGCTGAAATATTCCCCAGGGATTATATCCCACTGAGAAATTCATCAATGGAACATGTCCACTTAAATAAGGAAGCAAGGTATCCATTAGTTGAGCCATAGATTCAAGAGGGAGTCATAGTAGAATGGGATATGTTAGGTATGATACCATATTTGTGCTAGCGGGAAAACCCCCCCTTAAGACTACACTAGGGTTCAGAATGTAGGCAGATCACAACCGTCTAAAAGTCAACTACTTCTCTAACTACCCCAAACATACCCCAAACTTATACAAGAAAAGAAAAATGAGAAAGATCAGTTAATTGTACCTCTACTCCACGTCCAATGATGATCCTATCGCACTTGAAATCTTCACTGACTACAAACCTCCTCCCAAGGCTGGCCTGCATTCAAAGATAGAAAAACAGAAATCTACGAGCATGAAATTCATATAAAAATAAGGGTTAGATGTTAGAATAAAAACATAAATCAAATGAAAACATTCAATACACCATGATTTGGGACAGGAAAAGTACTTCTTTTATTGATAATACAATGATCACTTACAACCAAATCTGGCTACTTTTCCACGAACCTATTTCAGGCTCCTCTTCACCAAGCTCCAAGTGCACCTATGTATGGATTCTCCTCTCAACCTTCTTCTTGAGAAATGAAATGGGTTTCTGATGGAGGAAGAAGGGAAAATTGGGGAATTATGAGGAAATTCTCACAAAAGGGCTGCACTTACTTGGGGCAAGGAGGGATGTGAAACGAGCATAGTTTCACTATTCTTATGTCTAGATGTGGAATGAGACCCCAAAGCCTCCTTTTATATGGGAAAATGATGGTTATTCGGTTGGGTGATGGGCTATAGGTGGTGGATTAGTTGGGAAACTACCCAATAGCCCATAATCTCAACGAATTCCTTGCAACTTTTGCAAGTATACATGGGTTGTAGTGGTGCAACATCTGTATGTACATGGGATATAGTGGTGCATCAAACATATGTACCTGGTCAGTATTGGTGCAGGGCGTCTACATCTTCCAAAAATGGGTTTTTTAGAAGAGCAACTGAGTGATGGCATGGCAAAAAATGCAAGTAAGAGGTCCAAAGGCCAGGTATGCATGTGTAGAGAAATTTAGGGCTATAGCAAATGCCCCCTAATGTGTGAGGTCAGAAGAGCATATGATGGCCGAAATACATTACAAAATCTTCGCCAATGTATGAAACAAGTGAGCTCGGGACTAGAGTTCGGGGGGTTCCATCTGTAAAAATAAAAATTATCTCTCTGAGCTGGGCATACTGTTGGCATAGGGGTAGACCCAGGGTTCAACGCTACAACATCGCACCAACAAAACACTAACTACCAACCCTTTTGGAAACACCTACAAAGCAGATGAAGTCTCACTTGAGGTAGAGGCAGGGATGGTTGCAGGACTCCAGTGTCTGCAACCTTAGCTGGGACATAGATCTGTGATTGTAACACTTCAACAGAGCACTAAGAAATCAATATTCAGCCCTAGTTTACAGTGTGGCTAAACCCAAATTATAGATCAGCGCAGTATTCCCATAGATTCAATAAAGTCAAGCACTAAGCATACTAACATAGATCAGATCTAGCATTCATTCACATTATTCATCAGTAAGATACCATATTAGATTCATCTACCATCTAACAACGCACTAACCATTTAAGCATATAAAAAAGAGAGAAACCATAAAGCACAAAGCATTCACAACACATGATATACATGGTTCACCCCCACCCTGGGGCTACGTCCACCAACTCTTTGTCTTCTTTATTAGCTTCTTCCAATCTTATTACATGCACAGAGCCTCAAGATCAACTTCACAGAGGACAGGAGATCTATGCATTGTTCACTAGATCCTCCTTCCCCAAGCTAGGTTACAACACAAAGCCTACATACAGTCTCTTGCAATCACTTGCACTCAACCTTGCAAGTCTTGCACAGCATGCACAAAGCTATTACAACTTGCACAAATTACTTCTGACTAATCATTCACACTTAGCATGGCGCACTTGCTTACATCGCCTAGACTTCTATTTATACATTACAAAATAGGCCTAAGCATAGGTAAACCCATGGACCGATTTTCCCATATCCGTTACATAAGCCCAAAACGCAAAAATCCCTAAAAAGGGGTCGAGATCCCGCAATATCCGCTTTGATTTGTACTCCACCTTCGATAGCTTGTCGAAGTCCCAAAAATAGGTTAAACATGACCAAGAATCCTCAAAACTTGGTCAAGGGCCAACAGGCCCCCAACACTCACCTGTGACTCGTCCCAAGTCACTCTGTACTGGGTAGTTGTGCTTCAAAATATTCGAGCTTGGCTCAAGCTGCTTCAACCTGTTGTTGTGCCACGACTTCCTATTCAATGAACTCTTGGATGACTACTTTGTTGACAGGTCCTTCTAAGCGATGTTCAGCTACAGTGACGAATTGCTCCAGTTCTGCTCCTCGGCCTTCGATCTCTGCAAATAGTTGGAAAGCCTCATCCTGTATAGGTTGGAGCCTTTGAGTCACTTCCATGACTCTGCTCTGAATGGTGTGGACCTGTTATTGAGCAGTGCGCTGCTCTTGGGATCACTTCATCCTTTCAACAGCTGAATGGGGCTTCAATTGTGCCTGTATTTGTTTTGCTTGCTGCTTCGCCTCCTGGAGCTATGACTTCGGTTCCTTTATTTTTGGATTCTCAGTGAGTCTCTCATAATTCTGGGCACTGCTATCACTTAGTTGTTTACATTCCATGAAAAGGACCTTTATTCTTTCAACTATGCTTTGGGGCAGTGGCTTCTCTTTGATCCCTCACCTCCTGCGAAGTGGCGGGTATTGTGCGGAGCTCTAAGTCTGCTATTCTTTGTTGTAGCTGTTGTATAGATTTCACGAGATTCTCTACTTGATGAATGAATCGGTCTTCTTCCTTTTCCTCTAAGCCTGTCACAGAGTGAAGTTCTTTGTTGACTGCTTCTTTCACTTCGAGTTTTTCTACGAGCAACAGTTCTTTTTCTTGTTGAATATTTGTTTTCTCCTCTTAAAACTTTGTCTGGAGATCAACCTTCTCCTTCTCCGCAACTTGGTGTTGTTATATGACTACTTCTTGCACTTGCTTTAAGGCTTGGGTGGTGTGTTCTGTTTCTTCCCGTGCACGATGAAGGCGATCTTTGGTCGCATCAGCTAGTCTGCATATTTGGGTTGGCTCATATCCCAACTCTGGTTCTTTTGACGGCAGGGGCGTAGTGGACACTACGCGACTAGACTGAAGGGCCTGTTGTACCCCTTAGAGTTCAACCTCAATTATGTCATACATATCCTCCTGATTGGCCTCTTGTTTCTGTAAGATTTCCTGTGAGGCGTCATTTAGAGCTGCGATGATGAAGTCAAAGTCATCAACAGTGCGCACAGTCTACATCTTAGTCAAGGTGGCTCTGGATTTTTTTCGGGAAGAGGGTTTCAGGGGAGAAACCTTCCTTTTCTTCAAGGGATCAACCTCATCTCTAGGCGGTGTTACTTCACCTTTCTTCTACTCATCTTCTTTTCCATTTATCTCTTCTAGTTCGTCATCAACCCCTCAGTCAGGTGATACTGAAGCAGTCTTTTCTGATGTGTTGCTTAAGTCTTGGACTTATTCAGTCTTCTTCCTTCTGCTAGTTCCAGGAGGTTCATGTTCTTTGTGAGCGACCTTCGAGCTGTCAAGTTTGGGGTCAGAAATCTTTGCAGGATTCATGGGGATGAGGATTTTCACAGGCCAGTCCTTGGTGATCTCTTCAAGTTCCTCTTCTGTAAGCTTGTAGTATGACTGCAACTACTCCTTGTGCTCATCTTCTCGTGTAGTGATATAGATGAAGTGTCGATTTGAGAGGAACTTCATGAGGATTCAAAACTGATGCAGGGTGTTTGGTGTCATGTGAGGTTCAACTTTGATAGACCTCTTTAGTTAGAGATAATATGTCTGAAAGACTATGTTCGACTTCCACTGCTTTCCCATGTCGCTCGAGTACCAAATATTGGTGAACTTCGCAGTGAGCGGCTCAAACGGTTCGATGTCCGGGAAGGTCGCACCTTCTGGCATCTCCCAAGCAGTAAATATGATGAGGATAAGGAGCCAGCTAAAGTGGAAATCATAGCTCTGATCCTATGCTTCGCGACAGTCTAATTTCAGCTGATTAACTAGGTACTTCACCCAGTTCATCTATAGGCCTTCTACTCATTTCCTAGCAAGGTCAACGACAAAACTTGTGACCTGCATGGGTCTGTTCTTCCTTATTATCTTTCCTGCAATTAATTGGCATGCTAGGCGCACTACGCCATTCTTGATGGAGGCTACCTTGTATCCTCGCGTTCCTTTTTTCTACATCGTAATAAGTGTCCTTAATTCTCTGTGCCAGGGCATGGTTGAAAGCCTTCCCTGGGTAGAAGTCTCGCGGGTCAGGTCCTTGCATGCTCAATATGGTGATCTTATCGATCAACGTCGGATCGAATGTGATACATCGGTCTATCCATAAGTAGCCTCCATGGTATCATGAGAGCAGGATCTTAACACACCCGTTAACCTCCCGGTGTTGTCCAAAATGTGGGATTTTCATTACATTCAAAAGGGTGGACTGCGTGAGATTCATCGTCCACGACTGGGGGGTTATTTTCAATTTCTTCCCCTTCACCCTGGTCAAGTATTTATACGGGGCAAGCATACTATGGTTCTTGCGGTCTCCTAGGTTGAAGTCGTTGAACTTCAACGTCACGATATTGTCCTGCTGTGCTCTAACTATATGTATCCCCTTCGGAAGGTACGCAGTGACCATGGTGTAATCAAAATCTCTCGACACACTATCACGACTCACCGCACCGTCCAGAGGTAGGATGTAGTCGGGTAAGATGGCCGGGATTAGCTTCGCATTTTCTAGGTCATCTTTGTGCTTGGTTCTCTTTTCTGTTACGACTCGGGATGGTCCGGATCCATGAGCAGTTGACAGAGAGGCTTCCACTCCTCTCATCGATGATGACTGTACACCCACAGACATTACTCTCTTAGAAAGTACTAATTCAGTCATGAGGTCGATGAATACCTCCTTCATAGACTCTTCGACTACGCTAAGTTCTTCGGACATACATGCTCGTGGTTGAATGTCTCGATTTTGAAGTTTAACTACTCAATGCAATGGGATGGATGGTGATAGCTTGATGATCACGACGTGAAATAAACTAATCTGTGGGCTCAAATAATCATGGATGGAAAAAGTGTTCTCGGTGCAAGGCTCGACAGAATAAGTAGATAACTAGGAAACAGATCTCTCCAATGGGCGAGAAGCCTTCATTAATTCATTTCTATCTGTTACAACGTGGTCCCAACAATCTGATGGCAAGCTTCCTGACCATAAATGTCGTTTTAACCATTCGGGTGTCGGTCTAACGGTTATATTGTTTCCAATGGATATATTGTTTCACCATGGAGAAGTTCCATGTGGCGTTGTTTTGATATCCTAGTGAAGTTCCAGTTTTGCAAATTTTCCTTCTACAAAGTTCTCTCTGGAACCTTCTGTAACTTTTCAATCTTTGCTCTCTTCTTACTTAGTTTTATAGCCTTATTTCCAGTGATCTTCGTCTCGGTATTCCTCTTTTCATTCTAATTCTTATCTCCTCTTGTTATAGTAACTTTGCGTTGTTGATATTATTTCATAGGATTCAAGGGAAATAATTCTTCTTTATCTGGGGTAGGTGCTTCAATGTCTTGTGATTCCTCTTGTGTTCTTCCAACTTCGACATCCACAGTTCTAAATAGCTTCAATCTAGTCACTTGTTCTTCAATCAAGTGTGCGATCCTCCTAGTCATGAAATCTTTCAATTCTTTCTTCTTCTTCTCTAAGACTTCTTCTTCTTTCCTTTTGTCCTGATCCTTTTCAATCCAAGGTTTTCCTAGTAATATAGCAAATGGGGCATTGTTCTCAATAAATTCAACAACCTCAAATTCTACCTCTGTCGAAGTCCATGAGCACTCATAGATATCTGGGTGAGCTTTCCATGTAGGGTTATCAACTTTCCTCTAAATAATCATATTCCTCCTCCCAATGAGGGAATCATAGCAGGTTTTCCTAAAGTTTCCCAAGTTCTTTGTGTCATAATATTCACCTGTGTTTCTTCATCTAGAACACAGTCAATGTCGAAGTCTCCTATTCTTGCTTCTATGCACTCTTTTTCTTTGAAGATATCTGATAAGTTGATATTTCAGTGGTCATTCAGGGTTTCTTTTATTTGCAGCAATACAGTCTTTGATTCTTTCTAGGGTTCTTCCATGGTCTTAGGTGATTGACCTTTATCATGGTCTTCTTGTCTCATGTTCATTGTTTCAATCATGTCAATCATTCTAGGGAAATATAAAACTTCATGGTCCATAGATTTACAACAAAGACAACTAGATCTCTTACTAGGGCATTCCTTATCCATATGTCCCGGTCTTCTGCAACTGTAACAAAGGTT
>JASDQU010371847.1:21147-37369 GCA_032191745.1 Picea mariana | reverse complement strand
AGCTTCCAGATCTTACCTCTTCTCTTCAGATCAGACTTCTTTTCTTAGAACAGAGATTCAAAATTTAAGTAGGATGCTACGCACTAGGGAAATAGATCTACGCACAGATCTTTCACAGTTTTAGGTCATATCTTCGCACAAAGCTCATTTTTCCTTAGTTCCCAGCAATCACAGTTTTAGGTCCCAACAACGGAACCATTTGTTGGCACAGAGGCAGACCCAGGGTTCAACGCTACAACAAAACACCAAAAAAACACTAACTACCAGTCCTTTCGACAACACCTGCGAAGCAGATGAAGTCTCACCCAAGGTAGAGGCAGGGGTGGTTGCAGGACTCCAGTGTCTGCAACCTTAGCTGGGACACAAATCTATGATTGTAACAATTCAACATAACACTAAGCAATCAATATTCATCCCTAGTTTATAACGCGGTTAAACCCTAATTATAGATCAGTGCAGTATTCCCATAGATTCAATAGAGTCAATAACTAAGCATACTAACATATATCAGATCTAGCATTCACTCACATTTTTCAACACTAAGCTACCATATTAGATTCATCTACCATCTAACAAGGCACTAATAATTTAACCATATAAACAAGAGAGCAACCATAAAGAACAAAGCATTCACAACACAGGATATACGTGGTTCACCCCCACCCTGGGGCTACATCCACCAACTCTTCGTCTTCTTTATTAGCTTCTTCCAATATCCTTACATGCATAGAGCCTCATGATCAACTCCACAGAGGACAGGATATCTGCACACTCTTCGCTAGATCCTCCTTCCCCATCTAGGTTACAACACAAAGCCTACATACAGTCTCTTATAGTCACTTACACTCATCCTTGCAAGTCTCACACAGCATGCACAAAGCTCTTACAACTTTCACAACTTACTTTCGACTAGTCATTTGAACTTAGAATGGCGCACTTGCTTACATCGCCTAGACTTCTATTTATACATTACAAAATAGGCATAAGAATGGGTAAACCCATGGGCCGACTTTCCCATATCCGTTACATAATCCCAAAACCCAAAAATCCCTAAAAATGGGTCGAGATCCCACAATATCCACTTCGATTTGCACTCTGCCTTTGACAACCTGTCGAAGTCCCAAAAATAGGTTAAACATGACCAAGCATCTTCAAAACTTGGTCAAGGGCCAACACATACCCATGCTTGGGATGAAATAAATCATGGTTGCCAATAAAATACACTGTATATCCATGTCATATTACTATATAAAGTGTAGCCAAGAGAAATACACAGCGGATCTACATCTCAAAATAAAATATATACAAGTATATTATCCATATTCAAGAAGCCAATAACGCCTGATGGTTGGAGATAAGGCCTTCAGAGCTCAAGAAAAAACTTCAATATATTCACAACTTGGGTAGGAGTGCAATGTGAGTGTATTACTTCACTATCCAGAGGTCTTCGACGGCTCGTTAGGAAAATACAAGAGGATCGCGATGATCATACATAGAACTTCAATGATTCTGATCAAGGACTTGACTGGACTTTCAGGGTGGTCGGGCATGAGGGCAAGAGAGAAACTACAGAAAGGTTGACTCAGGCCGGGTGGAACTTCCCTTGGACAAGAACACAAGATATGATCAGACTCAGGAAGCATGACATTGACATAAGTTCACGATGCAGGAGGCAACGCAAACTCTCCATGTATNAAAAGAATATATATTTCCTGTCCCCTCTTTTTGGGTTTATTTTTATTTTTTTTGTCGTTTTCAATTTTTTAAAGAGCTTGAAAAAGAATAAAAGAATGCTATGTTACAAAGGAGGAACGAGTGTCGCAAGCAATCATACTATTTCTAAGCGCAAGGAACACATTGATGCTCATAGAAAGGAGACATGTGTAGGAAAAGGACACTCGGGGAAAATTCCTCCATGGGTCAAGGTGTCAAGTCGCAAAGGCAAAGTGCTACAAGTATTGTGTATAAGGCATGCTTCAAAGGTTTAGTTGAGAGCAACATGGATATGACATTAGGCCAAAAATGAAAAAATGCAAATGTGATTTAGAAAGACACAATGAAACCCCCTTCAATGTAATTTTTAACAAGCCTAGAGAAGGTAAGCTCGATAGTTTTTTCACGTTTAGAGTCTGAAAAAATGTAAAAGAATACTACATTGGGGTACCTTTTTTGGAAATAGTCTAGTTGGTTCAAAAAAGGGGTAAATTAGCACCGAAAAGACGTCTTTTCAAAACCATTTTAACGAGTGTGACAAAGACAATATCACTCGACAATATTTTCAATTTTAAGGAGTCTGAAAAGAGATTAACTATGGACTCACTTCCTTTTTCTAGATTTAGTCTCCTTATTCCGAAAAAGTATAAAATTTACTGAGAAGAACTCTTTGGGCGAGACAAATCTCCTGAGGTGTACCTTTTTCCTCCATAATCTACAGGCCGAAAAAAGGGGTAAACTCATGCCAATAGATGTTCTTCTAGACCAATTTAATGAGTGTGAAGGAACAACGTCACTTGACAATATTTTCAATTTTAGGGAGTCTGAAAAGAGCTTAACTATGGACTCCGTGGGGGTTCCTCTTTTGTAAGTGATCTCCAAGGTCCGAAAAAGGCGATAAAAAAAAACCAAGGAGAATGTTCATTTTTCGTAAATTTAGTCCCTCATGCCCGAAAAAGGGTTAAAATTATACCTAAGAATACTCTTCTAGCGAACCGAAGTTCCTATACCTTTATTCGTACAATTGACCATCTAGATCAAAAAAGGGGTAAACTACCGTCGAACAGACATGCCTTCAGATTTGAGTTTGGAGAGCATGAAGGGAAACAAGATCGCTCGACAATATTTTCACATTTAAAGAGTCTGAAAAAGGCTTAAAGAAGACTCCAGAAGGTTACTTTTCTCAAGTAATCCTGATGAGATCACTTGTACCAAGAGGGGGAAGCAGGGGTTCCCATTCCCCCATTGGATAAACCAACAGATCAATTGTTGAGACCAAGTCTCGAGAAGGAAAAAAAGATTGCACAGATTCCTTCTCATAAGCAATTAAACACCGAGGATAATACGCCACATAATTAACCCGTGGTGAGGTAGAGTCTACGTGGACACTATGAACATATAAAGGGGCAGGTTGAACTAATGACAAATTAGGATGGTGATTATTATATGCCAGTTGGTTGATAGTGACAATGCTTCCATTGTAAGGGAAATGCATCACTTGAAAGAGCATAGACACCACAACATTCATAGCATATACATAATCATGCTCGAGAATCATATTGAAATCTAATGGGCCTTACACCACTATAACATTGACAAGGACAATATTCCCACCTAATGAGATAGGCAACTGAGGAAGAATCCCCAAATTTTCACTAGGACGTCTATCAAAAGCCAACAACTCATGCAAATCAGACACAATCTTGGGAGATCCCAAGGATTTCCAAACTGAGGAGGATAAAATACTTGTGGAGGATCCCTCATCCAAAATACATCGATAATTTTTTGTTGAATTAACTTCAACTCTTATTTGAAAAGGAGTAGAAGAAGGAAGAAGAGGATCAACAAGGTCATTCCAATCAAAGGAAACCATCCTAGGACTTGGAGGGGTTTTGCTCCAAGTGAGCAGAGTGCCCCCTTGTTCTGAGAGTACTGAACTGAAAATGCTAAAAAAAGATTGCATCGGCATGACCACTTTGGTAGACTTGACACTCTCCAAGAGAAGAGTGGGATCAGCCAAAGAATGCATCGGTGTGACCACTTTCTTAACCACTACATGAATAGGCTACGAGACAACATGGTCTACAGGCACATCTCCCCCAAAAATAGGAGTGGGATCAGCCAAATATACCATCGACACAACCAATTCATCAACCAAAGGTTGACTATACTGTGAGGAAACCTCAGAAGACTCATAATTAGAAGAGCTTGCAGATAGGGACCATAATCTTCGTACCTTTGGAAGGCCAGGGAATAAATTAGTAAGGTCATATCCCTTGCATATCTTACAAGGTAACTTAAGCTTACATCCTATCCATCTAGGTTTCTCAATAGAATAAATTCCCCCAGCATGACTAGCAGTGGCTAGTTGCACATCTCCAACATGACTTGCAGAGCTTGGTTATTGGTTGATAACATGACTCATAGAGGCTACAGACCTATTTCCAGTATGACTTGCAGTGACTGGAATTTTTCCCCCAGCATGACTTGCATAGGTTGGGTTCTTTCCCCCAGCATGACTTGCAGAGGATCGGTGTTGGTCTTTAACATGACTTGCAGAGGTTGAGGAACTATCTCCAACATGACTTGCAAAGGTTGGTGATTTCTTCTTCCTATTCTTCCTCTTTCTATTTCGTTTAGACCTTCGGTTACTAGTAACTATACTTTCACCAGAGATATGAGAAGGAGGAGGAGAAGACTTTGTTGATGAAGGAACATCAACATGATTCCCATGACATAAAGTTCTTAACTGATAAGCATCAAGAGCATTTGGGACATTTGGAATGGTACTTCTTTTATTGATAATAAAATTATCACTTACAACCAAAGTCGGCTACTGCTCCATGAACCTGGTCTGGAATTCTCTTCACCAAGATCCAATTGCACCTCTGTATGGCTTCTCCTCTCAACCTTCTTCTTGAGAAATGAAATGGGTTTCTGATGGAGGAAGAAGGACAAATTGGGGAATTCTGAGGCAATTCTCACAAAAGGGCTACAATTACTTGGGGCAAGGAGGGGATGTGAAACGAGAAGAGTTTCATTGTTATTATGTCTAGATGTGGAATGAGACCCCAACACCTCCTTTTATATGGGAAAATGATGGTTATTCAGTTGGGTGACAAGATATAGGTGGTGGATTAGTTTGGAAACGACCCAATATTCTGTAATCTCAACGAATTCCTTGCAACTTTTTATTTTTTGCAACTTTTTCAAGTATATGCGGGTTGTAGTGGTGCAACATGCGTACATACACAGGCTGTAGTTGTGAAAAAAATGTATGTACATAGGCAGTATTGGTGCAGGGTGCATACATCTTCAAAAAATGGGTTTTTTAGAAGAGCAATTGAGTGATGACTTGGCAAAAAATGCAAGTAAGAGGGCCAAAGGCCAGGTATGCATGTGTAGAGAAATTTAGGGCTATAAAAATTTGAAATACGTTGACCATGATATCACTGACGAAAATAAGTTCCTAGAGCTTGTGCCTAGTAAGTTAATGATGAAATCCATCCATTATGAAAGCCACGTGATCATCATAGAACTACACATGTGAGCTAGGGGGTTGGAGAAAGTAGGTCTTCTAAACTTGTTCGACATACAACATTTTGGATGAAGCCAGGAGATCAACGCATGGGTGAAAATGATTCTACGTTGTGTGCATAGAGGATACTTGTGGCTTGACAGGAAAATATCCATTAACATTATTTTGATAGTGCAAATTACAGGTCTTCCGTCGTAGGGACAGGACCCTGCATCCTTGTTTTTTTTATAAGAAGAATGAGAAAGATCTCATTGAGAGCATGAAAGAAAAATTTCATACATTCCATTGACAATGTAGTTTGGATGTCACTAGAATATGTGACCCAATGGTAAGTTTTGCGACACAAGATTTACCCTGTAAAATATTGAGGAAATGCAGAAAAGATCAAGTCCTAGCAACGATTATAGCAGTTGCAGAATGATGTGTATAGGTTGTCCAGATGAACTAGGAAACATTTTTTTTGAACCAATTATTTATTGACTTCAAGAAAGCACAGGACAAGGGGGGGAAATTCCACTACTCTTAGTTATTTATCCTAATCGCGCTATCAGCTTGGAGAGAGATGAATGAAAACCAATTTTTGGGCCTCAAAGAGAATCATTGCTTAACTACGTGCTATCAGAATCTTTGGTACACTACACATCAGGTGTGCCAGATGGACACTAATGTAACATTATATATCTACAAGGAAACTATCAGAGACAACATAGAGAGGAGACCACACATACTACCTCAGGTGGTCAAGGCATACAAGGAAGTGGCATGTTTTAAGGAAGGGTGTTGGCCCTTGACCATGTTTTGGAGAACTTTGGTCATGTTTGACCGATTTTGGGACTTCGATAGGCTAGTCGAAGGTGGAGTGCAAGGTGAAGTGGAGATCATGGGATCTCGCCCCCTTTTCATGGATTTTTGGGTTTAGGGTTTATGTAACGGGCATGGGATGTCATCCCATGGGTTTTTACCCATGTTTAGGCCTTTTTGTAAAGTATAAATAGAAATCTAGGCGATGTAAGAAGAGAGACATGAAGTGTTGTGCTAAGTGCAAGAGATGTAAGTAGTTGGATCTATGTGATTAAGTTAGCTCTGTGCATATTGTGTAGTGAGAACTTGTAGAGCTGAGTGCAAGTAATTGTAAGAAAGGCTCTGTGTTGTACCTAACTCGAGGAAGGAGGATCTGGCAGTGTGCATGTAGATCTCCTGTCCTATGCAGAGTAGGTTTTGATGCTCTGTGCATGTAAGGAGATTGACATAAGATAATAAAGAAGAAGAAGATTTGGTGGATGTAGCCCCACGTTGGGGATGAACCATGTATATCCTATGTTATGGTTGTTGTGTGTGATTGATGTGATTTATGCTTAGTGCTTAGCCTTTATGTATGTTAGATGCATCTGATATAGTATCTTAGTGCTTAGTAATGTGAAGGAATGCTAGATCTGATCTTCTTATATGTGCTAAGTGCTTGAATGTGTTAGATATCATTGAATACTGCATTTCTCTGTAATTAGGGTTTACATGTGCGATGTGAATAACAGTTAGATACTAATGAATATTAACTGCCAGTTCTCTATTAAGTGTGGTAATCACAGATCTGTGTCCCAGCTAGGTTGCAGTGAGTCCTACAACCCCCCCTGCCTCTACCTCAGGTGAGACTTCATCTTCTTTGTAGGTGTTGTCGAAAGGGCCGATAGTTAGGGTTTTGTTGGTGTGTTGTTGAAGCATTGAACCCTGATTCTGCACCTGTGCCAACAAATGGTTCCGTTGCCGGGACTTGAAACTGTGATTGTTGGGAACTAAAGAAAAGAGAAATCTTTGTGCATAGATCTGTTGCCCTAGTGCGCGGTACTCTACTTGATTTGTGAAACTTTTTGCTAAGAAAAGAAGTTCAATCTAAAGAAAAGAGGTAAGATCTTAAAGCTTTGTGCTCTGATAAAGGTAAGATAAGTAGAAAAGTTTTGTTTGAAAAGAATGGATCTAGGTATGTTTAATAGATTTGGTCCTAGTCTGGATACTAGGGCACAGTTAGAACAAAGAAGGTATGATATGAATAGATATGTTATTCCTATGCATAGAAAGAATTTTCGGAATAACAAGTGGATCCAGGATCCTAGAAAGAATTTTTTGCAGGTTCATCACTGTGATCCCAGTGCACAGTACAGAAAAGGTTGGGGATCGTTTAAGAGAAACATGGGATTAAATATTTTCTATAGTTGCAGGAGACCAGGACATCTTGCTAAGGAATGCCTTGGTAGAGGCCCTAGTTGTCTTTGTTGTAAATCTATGGACCATGAAGTACTGGTATTCCCTAGAATGATTGCTAAAGTTGAAAAGATGAAATCGAGACAAGAAAACCCTGAGGAAGGCCAAGAGACTAAGAATATGAAAGAATCATAGGCTATATTATTATAGATGAAAGAAACACTGAATGATCACTGAGACACCAGTTTATCATAGATATTAAAAGAGAAAGACTGCATAGAAACAAGAATAGGAGATTTCGACATAGACTGTGTATTGGATGCAGAAACACAAGTGAATAACATGACAAAAAGAACTTGGGAAAATTTGGGAAAGCCAGCTATGGTTCCTTCACTGGGAGGAATAAGATTGTTTAAAGGAAAATTGATATCCCTATGTGGAAGAATTCCCCAGATACCTATGAGTGCTCATGGATATTTGACAGAGGAATAATTTGAGGTCATTAAGTTTGTTGAGAACAACAACCCGTTTTCTCTTTTTCTAGGAAAGACCTAGATTGAGAAAGATCAGATCCGAAGAAAAGAAGAAGAAGAAGTTGTAAAATAGAAAAAGAAAGAACTAAGGGATTTCATGGCTAGGAGAATAGCGTGCTTAATAGAAGAACAAAAGGACAAGTTGAAGCAACTTAGGGCTAGAAACTTCATTGTCGAAGTTGAAAGAATGCAGGAAGACTTGAAACACCTATCCATGCAAGAGAGCAGAGCATCTACTCCAGAAGAAGTATTACCCTCGAACCCTATGAAAAACTATCATTAGTGTGAAGTTATTGTGTTAAGTACAGAAAAGAATTAGAATGGAAAGAGGAACCCAGTAACTCAGATCATAAGGACGAAGGCTAGAAAGATCATTAAGAAGAAAGCTAAGCTAGAAAAATTACAAGAGGTACCAGAAAGGACTTCACAAAAGGAAGGTATACAGAACTTGAACCTCGTCGACATATCAAAAAAGCGCAAATTGGTACTTCACCATGGTAGAGCGATATAACCGTTCGAGGCATCCCGACCGATTAGATCGACGCTCCAGAACGGCTAGAAACGTAGTTATTTCCGAAACGTTCACCATTAGACCGTTGGGACCACACCATAATGGATGGAATTGCATTGATTGAGGTGTTCCTACCCATTGGAGGGATCCATTAGGATGTTATCTATTTATCCCATCGATTGTTTCACTAAGAACACTTTTGTGAATTGTATCCGAGCCCACATAGAATTCATTGTTATCACGTTGTTCCTATTGTCAGGCTGCTATATTAAAGATTTTTAATTACCTGAAAACACTGAATTGTTAAACCAGGGTAAGTGAACTTAGAGCTACTACACTGTATGTGATGGTAAGATTCTAATTCCTATCTAAAGGTTATTCTGAGAAAAAAACACAAACTCACTCTTAAAAACTGAACCTTAATGATTATCTTGAAACTAATCATCTCTTGTTTAATTCACCAAAGGAAAACATTTATGTGCTTAAGTACAGGTACTTTTATTTCTGATCCAATGTGATCTCCCAAGACTATCTACCATTAGCTTTAAACATCTGATCATCATCATTTCTATCTAAGCCATAAAAGAAAGATCATTTTCAAAAACCTTTTAATCTAAACATAAAAAATAGTTTTGAATCTATCCACAGGTAGAATAAATAAATGTCCTATTTACCCTACTGGTACTGGAAGCTTCCTTTAATTAGACTATAACCTAAATACCCTAACAGAACAGAATAAATCTAAACTCGTACTCCTTTTGAATCATGATCAAATTTAAAACTAGAAACAGACTATAAACTGACTATCCTAACAGAACAGAGTAAGCTAACTATCCTAATCAAGATAGAGTAAATCTAAACTCGCATTCCCTTTAAATCATGTTCAGATTGAAAACTGGAAACATAACAAATCTAGTTCATTCTTTAAGTTCTATAGGAATAAATAACGCATTCAACATTCATCAATATATGAGATGTTATCACACTGGAAATGATCCAATCCGAAGAATGGTTAAGCAAGAATCTAACAAAGTAATTCCCAAACTCAAAGAAACTAACTTACATGCAGATTATAAGATACTGAGATAAACTAAATCTACTATGGAAAAGAGACAGCGACTTGAACCTGTTGGCGGTCCCAACCAAGAGGTGCAATCGACGAAAATGAAACCAGAGCTACTCAGATCGTTCCATGCAAAAATTGTTCATACTTCACGCTCCATAATTCATAAATCGACTCAAATCATTTAACAACAAATAACATAGCGCGTAGCAGATTTGTATTATCAAAAATCATATCACATTGCACATTGTAACCAACGTTTCTTGAGAGCGATCCTCTGTTTATATAGATCCTCTCCAAAGTATTTTTAAACAAAGGTGCATTAATCTAAACGGATCTCAGATTCGAAAATGACTCATAGTCAGTTAAAACGAACTTTACAACTTCATGACACGCGGTGTCAAGAAGTGTGGATCATAAAGCATTCTAATAAATCGGTTCTACAATCTTGCCCTGAGTCAGCATATTGAGTTATGACTCAATTTATCATATGAATCAAACTGTCAATCCACTCTGGCCATGTCGTGCAAGTCTTCGGCAGCTTGTTTGGTATCTCCAATAAGTGCGAGATGGTACCTAGTACTGGTAAGTTCTGTTTCAAAGGAACAGTACCTAACTCATGCCACATTAGTATCAACATTAGTTTAAAATATCAAAATACATTAAAAATAACTTGAATCATAAGAATACCTTGAATAGCCCCATTTAGTTGACAAAGGATGTCAAATGTGTCATGGTAAGGCCAGAAGGAAATGATACTAGATATGAGAATGGAGGTAATTTTGACATGATATAGGCAAAAATATAGTCAAAACTAGAGACTGACATTCCCCCAAACTGAATTCTTTTCCTGTCCTCAGACAACAAAAAGTCAAAAACTGAGATTCATCAGAGTGTTGCAGCAGCTGCAACCAACATTTGCAATTTCTCATGTTTCTTCATGCTTCTGATTTCCTTCTTAAGGATTCGATTAATGATGATGTGCTTCCTGGCAATCCTCTGCAGTCTCCTGTTCCTCTAGAAAAGACCTTTATGTTTTTGTTTTAATCGTTCAATCTTGGACAAGAAATGAGTTTGCCTGAGTTTCATAAGTTCATTTTCTGTTTTGATGTGCCGATCCAGTATGGTGTATTCATGTAACTTCTCTTTCAACCTGTGATTCCTTCTTTCTAATCTGGCTACCATTGGTCTCAAGGATTTACTGGAGGAAATTTCACCGTAAGATTCAAATGTTTTACCATGTCCTTGTTGTGTTTGAGGACTGGACGCGTGAGTGAACTCATCTGGTCTTTGATCATGGGTGTCGACTGGACTAGGTTCAGGAGTAAACTCATCATATACTTGAACAGGATTTTCGACTGGGCTGAGTTCAAGAGTAGGCTCGTCATACACTTGATCGGGGTTGTCGACTAGGCTTAGTTCAGGAGTAAACTCTTTATACACCTGAGCAGGGGTATCTGCTAGCATTTGAATTGGCTTGTCCTGCTCAATTTCTTTGGGTGCATTAGCTTGCCAATTGACTTCACAGATTTTTTGAATCAGTTGGGAAAGAGTCCAAGTCATTTCAGAGGACTCTGGGGCCTCCTCATGATCATCCACACTTTTTAATCTTTCCTGTGGTGGGTAACTGGGCACAGATTTATCCATACCTGACAGTGTGCATGTGAATTTTCGTTTGGGATTTCTCCTAGGTTTGTCAGTTAACTCTTCCAGTTGTTCCACATCAATAATATTCATAGCAGTTGGAGGAGAAATCGGAATTTCAACATTTGCTTCTATAGGAACAGTGTTTTCCACTCTGTCATGGTTAGTTTCCACACCATCAGAACCATGGACATCAAATGAATGTTTTGTACCAGGATTATCATCACTGGCTTCAATTGTGCAGTCCGGTGTATTTTTAGGGTCATCACATATTTCGGTCAAGGTTTTAACACCCTTTTTCTTAGAGTTCGACTTCTTCTATGGAGGAGCGAACTTAACATTTTTATCTCTAGATTTGTCAGAGTCTAGGGTTCTTACACGAACATATACCAAGTTTCTTGTTTGTGGGATAACGCAGACTTAATCAATATCTTGACAAGACCAAAATGAAATAAGCTAACTCTAAAATATTTGGATTTGCGGACCTGTTCTTCCATTTTCTTTAAACTCTTCAACAGAAAATAGGGTATGTTCATCAAATGGTTACCTTTGAAATGTAGCAGGAGTCGAGCATGTCATGGAAACACGATCGTATACCATCCTTCGCAAGTGAGGTAGCATTGGAGGATAGCTAGAAACTGAGCCCATTTTGGTTCTAACCATGACCTTGATGTGCCCTCTGACCATTGTAATTTCCGGTACTGTGGTTGCAGAAGTTGCGTGCAGAGCTTCTTGTTGATGGGCTGGCCCTTCGTCCATTTCTGACCAGTGTTGGGTAATTGAATTGCTTCAGAGATGAATTTTTATGTGAGTTCAAACTCTAGTTCGCCCACCTTAGCTAGTCCACCATGAAAATGCAGAGCGAACTGAAGCGTAATTGAATCATCATACCCATCGAATTTCTTGAAAAACGACTCCCATCCAGCTTTCTGAAAAATGTGTTTGGTGGCTTCATACTTAGGAAGGGCCTCCAAGTCTACAAAGGTCTCAGGTTCGTGACGATTTTCCACCATAATTTCACTCGGTGTCACAGGAAAGGTCCACAGGTGAGCAGCGGAATTAGATGAGGGCAACAAAGGAATAGAGTATGATGTGTGAAGTAGTTGTGAGAGGAATCATAGAAGAACATTTGTATTGATGTGAGGATCGATAGCATGTAAGGAAATGATGATGGTCGTACACGCTTGCAGAATATTATCATACATGAATCGTGTCGAACTCAACCAAGATAATGTAGTGCATTTCCATGATATGAAATGTTGAGGTGGATTGGTTTATTAGGTACAGAGTATAGGTATAATGAAACATTATGGAGTAACGAGGCATTCCCAGTTCAAATTATTAATATGTAATTTAATACATTAAACCAACATGAAACTAAGCGTACCCGAATTAGATTACCTATTCCCTTGTTATGCATTTCTTACTGTAGAGATCTTTGAAGTCAAGTCTGTATCTGAAGAGCGCAAAAATTGTAATTTGAATTTGTATTTATGATGACCACTGTAGCTGATGGATTTTGTTCTGGCACTGACTAGTACTGATGAAATAACCCGAAATCTGCAGAGAAATTTGAACCAATAATATCTTGCTGAGAAAAAGACTTTCTGTTTATGAAAGAAAATTATCTGATGATTATCCCTGAACCTGATTTTTTTTCCTTCCTGAAAGGGATCAATTAAAATCATGTCTTCAACAGCTTCAAAGCTTTAACCCATGGTACAATTCTTATTTGTGTGAGTAAATGTTCTGGAGTCGAACACAAAATGAAATCATTGGATTACCAGCCATTAATGAATGCCATTAACCAATGCGAGATGACCCACCAGTGATTTCAATGGGCCTCAAGGTACCTATAGTACATCCTAACAGGTACGAATAAAGGTCTTGGTGTCGATTCACCTGTAGGATCTATCAACCAAGATACATTGATGTATTCCCATGGTTGTTAGCAAGGAAATCTGCCATTGAGGCATGCAGAGTCCAGGGTACTAAATAGTCTCTAATCTCTACTCCAGATAAGGTGTTGGTGTCGATGGAGTGAGATTTGTTGGAAGGTGGACCTTAACATATTCCACATCATCCAACGCGAGTGCAGATAGAAATCTTGCAGACATAATTTTTGGAATAGTAATCACTTACTTGTGGGTAAAATCATGAAGATGGGTAACACTTTTGCTTGTTTTATGACAAAAAAAACTGTATTTTCACATGTTCTTCAACTTCCGACATACAAAAGTATTTTTTTTATTTAGAATTTCACTTTACAGTAAAAACAAAACTTGTGAATAATTTTGTTATATTTCTAATGACTATTTTTTAATTTTTTTTTATCAAGATTTGATATGTCAATTTGACAATTGTTTAACAGTATCTTCCTTAAACATGAAAGGAATGATAATGAGTTATTGTTTTCCACAACAATGTATCTATTATTAAACTTATGTTTTCAAGAAATGAAATATACTGCAACAATCTACAGAGACTCTATTTTATTATGACTATAATTTTGAATCTAACGGATGAATATTATAATTTCTAGAATTTTTTGAAGTTGACCAAGATGAAAACGTTGCATATTTTAAACATGTGTTTTTCTACACCTTGTATCTATCTTAATTTTTACTTAAAAGTAAAATCTAAAAACACCCTTTTGAAGAGAACAATTTAACAATTATGAATATAAATTTTCCATAATTTTCCGTTGTGTATTTTTAGAGATATGGATTTTTCATTTTACCGAATCATAATCTCACCTAAAAATATTATGCAGTGATGTTTTTATAAAATTAAATAAAATTAGATAAAAACAATGAAAATGAAAACAAATTATACCCAATGAAAGTAGATTCAATTTTAAAAATGTTGGTATCAATTCTCAAACTAAATTCCGAGTATTTGTAGGAGCTCGCTACCTCCAAAGATGAAGTAAGATGGAGAGAATTTGCAGTTTCCTGCAAACAGTCCCATTTTCAAGTTTTCGGCCGAAATATTCTTTCGACCGAAAACTAGTTTTTAACGAAATCTGTTAAAAATAAACGTTTCGGCCGAAAAGTCTTTTGGCCGAAATATGATTACCACGGGAAATTAATTCATCCAAAAAACATTGTACACGAATTTTGAGGGCACCGTTAAATTTGACGTGAAAATTTTCGGCCGAAAGCAACATTTGTTCAGCCGAAAAATTGCTGCTATAAATTTTGGAGACCCGATTGTCACGAAAGTGTTACCCAGATTCATGATTTCACCCTTGTGGGTTTTATGAGCCCAAGTATATGCTCATTGCTTTCTCATGTTTTGAGAATCTGAGAAAATGCTAAAAGAAAACTCTAGGGGGGTTTCTTTCCCATCATAATTCATCAAGCCTAGTAAAGAATAATCCTTTCCCTGATAAATGCCCCTTTCATACTTTAATGAGCAGTCAAAGGGAGCAAACAAGCTCAAATTTATTCATTTCAAAACAAGTCAGTGTATATTGATAAGAAAATTTCATGAAATAAAATGGTCTTACCTTCTTACCTGTTGCGAGAGAGTGATGAAGATCAGTTCTATGCTTGCTTTGAAAAACCTGTAAAACTGAAGAGCATATATCACCATATCCAAAAAAAAAAAAAAATGTTTTTTTTTATATATTTTTTTATTATTTGATTTTTTATTTTCTGGTAAAATTTTATTATTTACAAAATCTTAAAACAACATAAATGATCAAGGATTAGCAGGAGGAGAAGACTCTTCTACCACTATCTTTATTTCTGTTTGTTTGGCAATTTCTTATAGAAAATCATCTTTTGACAAGGGTTTGTTATACACTTTTAATCGATGTCCATTTACTACAAAGGAATTCTGAGAGTCATCTATGGTCTTGATTCTGACAGAACCATTATAAAAAACAGTTTCTACTTCATAAGGTCCCAACCACCTTGTTGTAAGTTTCCCTTTGAAATTTTTGTATTTGGAATCAAAAAGAAATGCCCAATCCCCTAGTTGAAAATGCTTTTTCTTAATGTATTTATCATGCCATTTGCTACGTTGATTTTGTACAAGGATAGTTCTTTGAAGAGCATCTTGCCTAATTTCTCCCAATTCATTTAGTTGCATGACTCTCTGTTTCTGTGCCTCATCCAAATTCAACCCCAAATCTGCTTCTAGGCGGAAGGTATGAATATGAAATTCTATGGGGAGGAGAATTTGCTTGCCAAATACCAATTCATAAGGGGTATGACCAGTGGTATTTCTCCATGTAGTCCAGTATGCCCATAAAGCCTCTGGAAGTCTATCCGCCCAATCTTTGTGATGTAAATGTATTGTCTTGGTCAGAATAGCTTCTAGAACTTTATTCATGGATTTCACTTGCCCATTGGCTTGTGGATGGTATGGGGAAGACTTACAATGTTTTATCCCATATTTATCTGTGAGTTCTTTCATTAACTTAGAAGTAAATTGGGCACCTTGATCAATAAAAATCTCTCGTGGAACACCGAAGTGGGTAAAGATATCTTCATAAATAAATTCAACCACCGATTTCTCAGTTGCTTGATATAAGGATTTTGCCTCTAGCCACTTGGTCACAAAATCTGTGCAAACCAAGATGTACTTCTTCTTCCTCGACATTGGGGAAATCGGTCCTACAAAATCAAGTGCCCATTTATCAAATGGTTCAATCACAACCTGCGGTCGTAAGGGCATCTTGTCTGCTACGATAGGTCTTCCCATCCTTTGACAACTATCACAGCTTCTCACATATTTCGCTGCATCCTTAAACAATGTCAGCCAATAGTATCCTGATTGTAAGACTTTATATGCCATTCTCTTATTAGAGAAATGTCCTCCACATGGCCCATCATGATAGGCCTGAAGGATACCAGGAATCTCGTCTTCCCAGACACATCTCCTAATGATCATATCAGGACTTGTATAGAAAAGATCACTTCCTACCCAAGAGTAGTAAGCACTTTGTTGAATAATTCTTTTCTTTTGTGGTGGTGACAAATGAGCTGGTAATCTTCCTGTAGCTAAGTAATTTG
>JASDQU010371846.1:46205-61566 GCA_032191745.1 Picea mariana | reverse complement strand
TGAGCTTGGTGGTAAGTACGATATTGTGCCAATAGAGTCTGGAGTTTATTTCCCCGAGTTCTTTGAGCAATGCCCTTTGCTCTTTCTTCTTATTTTTAAAATCTTGAAGCCTTTCTTCCTGACGAGCATTCCATTGTTCTATTTGTGCCTTTTCTTTCTTTAAATATCTCACTGTTTTCAGAAATTCCATTATCCTCTTTTCATCAGTTATGATTTTAACGCTGAATCCTGAGCATTCCTCAAAAGGTGCAGGATCATTCAGGTTTAAGGAAACTTTGGGCTCCTTTTCTTTAAATTGGTACTTAGAGACTAATCCCGAGCTATGTTGTTCATCATAACTTGTTGAATCTATGGCTTCAGGCACATCTTATATGTGATCTGAGTCTACAAGGTAATCCTGTTTATTCTTAGGGGTTTCACTGATACCCTTAGCCATCTCTTTAGCTTTTGCTAATCTGGTTGAAGCTCTCATTACAGGTCCTGTAGATGATGAAAACATTTGTTTACCTTTGTTTACCTTTGTTTACTGGTTTCTTCAGCAATGACATTATTTTTTCCCTTTTCCTGGTACCTGCTTCAACATTTTCAGAGTCGTCTTCTATAACTATGACATTTTCTTCTTTGATTGATGGATTAAACATGGCCTTTGACTTAAGTCTATACTTGTTGGTATCCCTAGTAGAATTCCTTCTAGGTTTTTTAGATACAGACACACCTTTAACCTTTTTCCTTTTGACTGTAGAACACCTTTTACTGGTTGATGGCGATTCATGCTTGACTATAGTTTGAGTATTTAAATCTTTATCTGAATCATTTTCCCATTTAACATCTTCTTCAAAAAACGTTTCAATTTATGGATACAACTTAGGTCTTTTACTTATGCTATTCCTCATCACCCTGATGTCGAGCATCTCTTCTTTAATAGGGGTTTCATTAAATGAAATATTTTGGCTCTGTGTTACAAGCTTTCTCCCTTTGCCTTTCTTTTGTTTGTTGGACTATGTGTTAGGGTTTAAAGATTGCGTGAACCAGCTCTGGGGATTCTGTAATTCTCTTAAAGTAGACATAACTAAAGTCTTAATTAGGACTTGTTGAAACAGACTGCTCTTAGCATTGGTGGAAAGTGACTGCACTCTCTTTGACATCTTTGTCAGGCTTTTGAGTAGAAAATAAGGCAGATTTAAGGGGTAGTCACCATTTAAATGCATTAATATCCTAATGTGGTAGATATAGACTAGTGAAAATCTACCTTGGTAGGTGATATACTTGTGGATCATGATTGGAGTAGTGTACCATTCGGGTTGAATCCAGCTGCGAGGTACTCCCCTTCTCCAATTCAGATTTTTCTTATCTAGAAGCAAGAATTGGCTTACAAACTCTGTAACCACATGCTCTTTCTTCCACCATATTTCTCCTCCAACTACCAACTTGCAAGATTTTTCAATTTTCTACTCTATTACTAGCATCAACATCTTACCGATCTCCACCTTGTGACCATCAAAGTTCAGAGTGAACTCCATGGAGAACTGCTCATCGTAACCTTGAAAAGTGGTGAGGAATTCAAACCACCCGGAATATCTAAACCTTTGAGCCATCTGAGGATAAGCTTCAATATGTTCAACACCCTCGGGTTCTATTCTGACTACCTGTCCGCTCTTATTTGGCACCATCAAAACACAGTTCTGTAACTAGCACCCTCGGGTTCCAAATTTGCCACCTGCAATCTGTTAGTGTATAATGTTCCTCTAAGCAAATACTTGTGCCTAAATTCAACAAAATCAAACAGGTATAATATAATGATAATTGAGAATTGGGCAATTTTAAAATGAGACCTTCACAGGTATAAAGAAATCGGATTATGAAACAGTTTGAATCGGTAAATTATTCCAGGCTATTGTGGACACATGCGAACTCTCAGACCACGATTTGTGTCATCATAATGAAATCTGGATGGCAGGCATGTATCAAGGCATGATTATTTTGGCATTACAGGAATAGCCTTATTCCCGTAGCACTATGAATGACTTAGAAAAATTTGAATTTATGAAGTTCAAACATGCATATAAGGTGACGCCTCGTTTAAAACCATGTCTCTCTATTTCAAACTTAAATAAATTATTCAAAAACTGAAATGAAAACCATAAGACACTAAAAACAAAGATCAAAATCAATTGGAAACATAAAATGAAGTGTAGGTAAGAAGGGTTTAGAATAAGGGTTTCTCACTAAATCAAGACAAAATTAGAGACTAACACTAGCTCCTTCTGGGGATGGATTTTTGATAATAAACTCCAAGAACTGCAGACCAATGTCTTTTCCTTTATCTCTAATTCACTGATCTCCCTGCATTTGTCAACCTTTTATTTTCATCATAACTGTAAAAACAAGTCCATTGGGTATATGGAGTCTTTATTGAAAGGAAAAACTACTATACTAACTGAAACCTGATGAGCCCTTAGAGAAAATAGTGCTTCAAGCACCTCCCATTCACCAGGCCCCCCAAAAATTTCAGTGTTGTCTAAATTATGCAGGAGAAAAGTGTTATTGTTCATTACCTTGGCTATCCTGAAAGGACCATACCATAGGTTATCGAACTTTCCATGTTTTTCTTTATCCTCTCTTCAGGCATCCCATCTTAAAACCAAATCCCCCTCATTGAAAACATATTTCTTAGTTCCCTTATCGAATGTAGCCTTGATTTTTCTCTAGTGAGCAACAACTTTTTGATTAGCCTGTTCTCTGACCTGCTAAACTTCAATCATCTGAAAAATTCTTCTTTAGACATCATTAGGTTCCTCTATCTCTTCTTGTAGAAACTTTAAGACTGGCAAGCCCAATTGAGTTGGAATAATTTCTTATGTCCCATATAACATCTGGAAAGGAGATGTCCCAATAGACTTCTTTTTACTGATACAATCAGCCCAAAGGGAAAACTTTAACTTGGAATCCCATGATTTTTTATTTTCTGTTAGTAATTTTTTGATAATTCTTATCAGAGTTTTATTGGAACATTCTGCCAATCCATTCCCTTGGGGGTGGTAGGGAGTAGAATGAACCAATTTGATACTATACTTATTGCAGAATTCAATCATGGAATTTGATTTAAAATCATGTGCATTATCAGTGACCAATTTTTTAGGACAACCAAACCTGGAAAAAATATATCCTTCTAGAAATTCCATGATTACCTTGTATGTTGTATTCTGAGTTGAAATTGCTTCAATCCACTTTGTAAAATAATCTGTGGCTATAAGAATCCATCTATGTTGGCCTAAGGATGATGGATTAATATCTCCGATGAAATCCAATCCCCACTGTTGAAATGGTCCATGGGCAATGATTGGTTTCATAGGTAAAGATATAAGTTTTTTCTTTCCAACAAATTTCTGACAAGGTTCACATTCCCTGACCCCAACAAAAATATCTGAGAATAGAACTGGCTAGTAATAGTCTGCTCTAAGAATCTTGAAGGAAGTAGCCTTCCAATGATGATGGCCTCCGTAAACACCATGATGCAGATCATGAAAGATTTTTTAGCTTCATTTTCATCCACACACATCAACAGAAAACCATTGGGGTCCTTCCAGAACAGGGTCTAATCAACAATGCAGTACTTTACAACTCTTAACTTTAATGATCTGAATTTTTATTTATACAACTCTGGGGGAGATTGGAAATTCAGCAAAAAAAATACGATATCTTTGTACCATGTTGAAGAAACGTACTTATTGTTTACCTGTGAATTTGTTTCTTTAATCTGGATAGAAGAATATTGTGTCATGTCTGAAAGATGGTACAACCCAATTTATTTGCAATTATATTCTGTCATTAATTTGGTGAGGCCTTGTCCTTTTATCAGCTGAGTAGGCTTTATGGTGAGATAGTATTCCAGGATTTTTGTTATCCATTTCCCTTGATTTCCTTCACAATCAGGTTGAACCAATATTTCTTTGACTGCACTGCTTGGGACATAAGCTGTAATTTTAGATTCAAGAATATATACTCTGAAGGATTTTAAAGCCTTTACCAAAGCATAGGCCTATTTTTCTATTAAATCATACTTCAATTCAGAGTCTCTGAGGGTTTACTAAAGAAGGAGATGGGTTGCTCGTATCCTTGCTCATTTCTCTACAGAATAACAACAACTATGGTATTCTCTGATGCAAATGAAAAAATCATGAATTCTTTGGAGTAATCTAGGCTAATTAGAACAGGTGCCTGAACAATAGCCTATTTGATCCTTTCAAAGGATTCTCTTTATTCTGGTATCCACTTAATTTCTACATCCTTTTTCAAAATGTCAGTAATGTACTTGACAATTTCTGCAAAGTTAGGTATAACCCTCCTTAAAAAATTAATTTTACCAATGAAGGACTGAATAGACTTTTTATTTCTCGGAATGTCTATTTGTTGAATAACATTTACTCTTTCAGGATCTATTTTAATACCTTCAGGTGAAACAATGTGTCCTAGAATCTTTCCTTCCTCCATTGAAAAATCTGATTTTTTGGATTAAGTGATATACCGTACCTCCTACACTTCTCAAAGGTTTGCTTCAAGTGCTATAAATGTTCTTTATCGGATGCCAAAAATATAGTGATGTCATCAAGGTAAATAACCACAAACCTATCTTTCTCCCCAATGAAGGTGATGTCCATAGCCCTTTGAAATGTGGCTCCTGCGTTCATCAATTCGAAAGGCTTCTTTTCATACATAAAGGTGCCCCAAGGAGTGGTAAAAGTTTTTTTCTTTTTGTCCTCTTCCATTACTGATATTTGATTGTACCCTAAATATCCATCAATCATAGAGATTATCTTTGCACTGACAACTCTTTGTAAGATATAATCCATTTTTGGTAATGGATAATTGTCTTTCAGAGAGAACCTATTTAGATTCTTGAAGTCTACACAGAGCCTTATCTCTTCATTCTTTTTCCTGATAGGTACAAGGTTGGCTACCCATTTTGAGTATCTCAGTGGCACTATGATTTTTGCTTCCAACAACCTTTTCAACTCCTTTTCTATTATAGGTAACAGTAAAGGATTAAATTTCTTGAACTTTTGCTTAATAGGTTTTGATCCAGGTTTCAGAGGAATTTTGTGCTAAATAATCTCTGTATCAAACACCTTCAGATCTTCATAAGACCAGGCAAAAATATCTGAATATTTTTTCATTAATTCGACATATGCTTCTTTCTATTTTTGTGACAGTTTCCTAGATATTTTGACCAACCTGGGTTTTCATCCAAGCTAATGTCACAGTCTACTACATCTATTTCTTTTGTTTGGATAACAGCCTTCCTGGAAACATCATTATGGTCGAACAACCTTTCTAGTGGAACAAAACCTTTGGGCATATGGTTTGTCTTCAGTTCAATGATTTTGTGGCCAACAATTGTATCTTGAAGGACTTCTACATCATGTATTTCTGCTTCCCCATCTTCATCATCTTGATCAATTGAAATGTTAGAAAACTCTTCAATAGTTTTCAAAAATATTTGAATTTCCTCATGATCTTTAAAAACCTGCCAATGTTTTATATTATCTGGTATTGAAGGTCTGTTTCTGACTTCAACTTCAAATTTCAGATTAGGAAACATCAAAGTTTTAAAGTTGCTAGCTGCAAGTGCCAAAGAGTCGGCCTGCTGATTCAAATTTCTATGCACAAAAGTAATATTAAATGCCAAAAATAAATTATCCACATAATCCCACACCTCATTTATGTATTGTTTTAACCTTTGCTATTTGGTTTGATACACATTCTTGATCTGGTGATTAATAAGTTCCGAGTCTCCAAAAACAGACAACTTATCGACACCCATATCTCTAGCAGCTTTCAAACCTAACAACAAAGCTTCATACTCACTGATGTTATTAGTGGTGTCAAATTCAAGTTTATATGACATGGGGATAACCTCCTTGGTAGGGGAAATGAAGACAATACCAGCTCCATAACCTTCTTTAGAACATGCTCTGTCAAAATACATTTTCCAAACAAAATTGTCTTTACTGTCTCATACTGCAGTTGTTGTCTTTCTGACTGATACTTATGCCATTTCTTCACTCATATGAAAAATAGAAGAACCAATATCATCTTCTACAACATATATAGGATGATTAGTGGGATTATTATAATCACTTACCAAATAAGCCAATCTAACTTCTCTGTATAATCCCCGTTGTTCCCCACCAAAAACAGGTATGGTTGCATAGGTAAGGTCCATCTTTAGAGTACCACCTACCTTTTTAGCCCAAGATCTTGAAAGAAGCATTCCAAATTTTGGTGGTATGTCAGCCACAATAACATCTAATACCACACTTTTCATAGGTAATTGGGAAAGAGTAACAACCACATCTTTCATAACTACAAGGCATTTGATTTTCTTGGAGTCAAAAGAATATAGATCATGATACGGTCTAGTAATGTCCAACCCTAATTATTCCATCACCACCTTAGGAATTACATTATGCAAGGCACCAGAATCAATTAAGTAGTTGTGCAATATCTTGTCATGGATATTTAATGAAATGTAGAAAGGTGGAGAGACATCAATTCTATCTTCAATGTGAGGTTAAATAGTTATAGCAGGGTTTTCATCCTCTATATTGATTGTGTCTGAAAAGGTGACATGAGTTGGAGCCTGTAGAACCTTGAGGATAGTTTTTCTGAAGGGTTTTGTTTTCATGAGTTCTAATAATGGCACTAAAATCTTGATTTTGTTGATTTCATGTTCTAAACTTAAAGAAGAAACATTTTTTTCTAGTTCCTTTATGTCAACAGTACTATCCTTGGCAGGTTGTTTCAATGGTTGTTCAACTTGGATCTTGGGAACACCTTTGATAATTCATGTCTTAACTAGAGTACTGGCCTTCTTTGTGGAAACAAGTGTATCTAATTTAGGTGCATTTGAACCAAATTTGAGATTGTATTTTTTCCTTTTAGGTTCCCGTTGGATGATCTCATCTTCATCCCCTTCCTCAAACTAGTTTGCAAACAAAGCATCTTCATAATCCTTCTGTGTCACATGTAGAGGAGATGATTCAGAATCATTCAAATGAACTGCAGGGTCTTCTTATGTTTCATCCTGATCCTCCTCCTCATCTATTGCATTATTCTAAAAAGGAGGCAAAACCCTTTGGTCATGTTGGTTTTTTCTTTCTCTTGGTAAGATTTGAGGTACATTGTTTGGCCTCCTGAACTGATTTGGATTTCTATAACCACCCTCCTGTGCAGGTCTGCTGGGCTATTTTTGTTCTATCTTCAACCTTTCCATTTAGAGTTTTCAACATCTTATCCATTTCATCCATTTTAGAATCGGATGATGAATTAGAAGATGAAGGCAACTCTTCCTTCTACTTTTTTCAGTCTCTATCACTTCTAGACTTCAATTTTTCTGCTACTAATATGTTTGATTCTACCTCGATAGCAGCATCTTGCATCAGGCTAAGGGTAGTGGTTCTTCTTTCCCTAAGCAACAAGGAAAATTCGACATCGAATGCATTGGAAAAAGTGATTTTAGCTGATGTTTCTGAAGGTTTTATCTCCTCTGGAATTTTACCATACATCTGGTTGAACCTTTTGGTAAAATCAAGTATTGATTCACCTTGTTTCCTCCTTAAAGTACTGAATTCGGTGATGTAGTATAAAAAGTCCTTCTTGTCTACTCAGTATTTAAGAAAGGAATCATCTAAGGCTACGATATCAGCTATTGAATTAGGAGGCAAACTCCTGAACCACTTTCTTGCTTCCCCATTTAGATTCTGTATGAATAGTCTGATCCACACATCAACATGCTCTACATTGAAATTATCTGCAAAAATATAAAATGAACTCAAATGATCTTCATCAGTAACTAATCCCTCTCCATTGAATCTGGGAAAGTATCTCATATAATCATTTGGTGGAAAATCATACATGACTTGTGGAAGAACCAAAGGAGCATACCTTGCTGCAGCTATTTTGTCCATTCTGTCTGCAGGCATATTAAGTATTTTTGGAGCTCTGGGAGTGAGTAAGATTGGTGATGTTGAAGGAGAAGGCATCCCTTATGTATTACAACTTATATGTATTGTCACTGAGTCTTGATCTTTAGAATATAAGGATTTCTCTTCTGGACTATGATCAACTAATGGGGTGAGAAACAAAGGATTCTCAAAAGAAAAATAATGTGATCTAAAATCCTCAGATGAGACAAATCCAAGAGATGACAAAGGTTTCTTTGGTTCACTCTTAATATCTGTGTTGTGACCTCTCGAATTTTCAATCACAAGCAAGATGTTTGGATACTCCTATTTAATGAGTTCAGAAGTAACTTCCACTGTTCTAGATTTAATTCTGAAATAGTTGAAGGGAATGAAACTATATCAGACTCAATAACAGGTTTAATTTCACTTTTAGGATTCACATCTTCATCTAATTAGGTTTTGATGATTTCAGAGGATTGTCCTTGAGAACTTGCTGAAGATAATTTTCCCTTTAAGAGTGAAGAATGACCAGAAAGAACTTTAGGTTTTCTTAGTAACCTTTCAGAATCTGCAACTGCTGCAACAGGCTCAAGATATGGATTTTTCCTGGTTACCGGTCTCTTATTAAATGATGAATAATTTAGAGGAGTTATAGGTCCTTTAACTTCTCTTTAAGGAGCCAGAATTACCACAGAGGAGTAGCCAGGTGAATAATCACAGTCTTAAATAATGTCCAAAATCTTGTTCACCACCAAGATCTGAATGTAAACTTGTCGTTTCCCCAGGGAATATCTCTTCGTTTCTTCATCCCTGGAAATGACACCAAAAATGTTAGTCCCTAAAGTTGCACTTGACTGTGAGAGGGAAAGATAGGGCATCATCATTTTATTGCAAAGTGTTTATAAGGTTTTATGATTTGGTTTTTTTAGTAAGGTGGTTGAAAACTGGCTCAAGGTTACAACATAACATGAAAATCAAGATCAGAACATAGCATATCCCATTGACTGAATAAAAGGTGTACACATAGATGTATTAAACCAATTAAGGAAATGGAATATGAATACTTCAATTTGTCAACCTCACATAAATTCTTGTCTCATAATGTCATAAAGAAACAAGACTATCAGCTTGATATCAAAACTTGAAAAATAATTTCCACAATAAAATTTTCATTGTATAAATTAACAGTCAAGAATAAAAAAGCATTGCAATATGAATAATGAATTCAAGATTGAAGAAAGAAATAAAAGAGTAGAAAAGAGGGTCTAACCATCCATATGCCTTTTCTATTAAGTGTCAAATTGAACATAAATGCCTTTACAAGGAGTTTCACAAAAAGGTCCCCTGGATCTCCAATTTTTCGACCTCCACATAGTCTTTCCTCTGTCTATTTAAACTATCCATAAAACCTCCAGATCCTATCATCTAGTATAGATTTAATGACTAGATTCTAGTAGTATCTATCTACTAAGGTAGTTCACTCAAAAAGAGCTTCTACAATCCCAAAATAGATCACAGCTCAACAACTTGATATTGTATGGTCTTGCCAGCATTACATTTGTTTCTACAAAATAGGAATTAGTTTGATTTAGTCAAACAGTTCGAGGTCTTAGCATCTCACTGACCAAAAACAAGTAGACATTGCCATATTTCCTGAAAAACATTAAAATCATTATTGTGGCAACCTCCATGTAACCTTTAGGATATAATCACAGCAGTAGCTTTAGCATTTTTTTGTTTGAGCTTGGTGGTAAGCACAACATTGTGCCAATAGAGTTTGAAGTTTATTTCCCTGAGTTCTTTGAGCAATGCCCTTCGCTCTTTATTCTTCTTTTTAAAATCTTGAATCCTTTCTTGCTGACGAGCATTCCATTGTTCTATTTGTGCCTTTTCTTTCTTTAACTGTCTCACTGTTTTCTAAAATTCCTTGATCCTCTCTTCATCAGTTCTAATTTTAACCCTGAATCCTGAGCATTCTTAAAAAGGTGCAGGCTCATTCAGGTTTAAGGAAACTTTGGGTTCCTTTTCTTTAACTTGGTACTTAGAGACTAATCCCGAGCTATGTTCTTCATCAGAACTTGCTGAATCTATGGCTTTAGGCACATCTGATATGTGATCTGAGTCTACAAGGTAATCCTGTTTATTCTTAGGGGTTTCATTGATACCTTTAGCCATCTCTTTAGCTTTTGCTAATCTAGTTGAAGCTCTTGTTACAGGTCATGTACATGATGAAAACATTTGTTTACCTTTTTTTACTGGTTCTTAAGTAATGAAGTTGTTTTTGCCTTTTTCCTGGTACCTGCTTCAACATTTTCAGAGTCGTCTTCTATAACTATGATGCTTTCTTCTTTGATTGATGGATTAAACATGGCCTTTGACTTCAGTCTGTACTTGTTGGTAACCCTAGTAGAATTCCTTCTAGGTTTTTGAGATACAGACACACCTTTCACCTTTTTCCTTTTGACTGCAACACCCCTTTTACTAGTTGATGGAAATTCATGCTTGACTGTAGTTTGAGTATTTAAATCTTTATCTGAATCATTTTCCCCTTTAACATCTTCTTTAGAAAACATTTCGATTTCTGGATCCAACTTAGGTATTTTACTTCTGCTATTCCTTGTCACCCTGATGTTGGGCATCTCTTCTTTAATAGGGGTTTCAATAATTGAAATATTTTCGCTCTATGTGATAATCTTTCTCCCTTTGCCTTTCTTCTGTTTGTTGGACTGTGTATTAGGGTTTAAATATTGCATGAGCCAGATCCAGGGCTTCTATAATTCTCTTAAAGTAGACATAACTAAAGTCTTAATTAGGACTTGATGAAACAGAATGCTCTTAGCATTGGTGGAAAGTGATTGCACTCTCTTTGACATCTTTGTCAGGCTTTTGAGTAGAAAATAAGGTAGATTTAAGGGGTAATCACCATTTAAATGCATTAATATCCTAATGTGGTAGATATAGACTAGTGAAAATCTACCTTCGCAGGTGATATACCTGTGGATCATGATCAGAGTAGTGTGCCATTTAGGTTGAATCTAGCTGCGAGGTACTCCCCTTTTCCAATTCAGATTTTTCTTATCTGGAAGCAGGAATTGGTTTACAAACTCTGTAACCACATGCTCTTTCTTCCACCATATTTCTCCTCCAACTACCAACCTGCAAGCTTTTTCAATTTTCTACTCTATTACTAGCATCAACATCTTGCCGATCTCCACCTCATGACCATCAAAGTTCAGAGCGAACTCCATGGAGACCTGCTCATCGTAACCTTGAAAAGTGGTGAGGAATTCAAACCACCCAGCATCTCTGAACCTTTGAACCATATGAGGATAAGCTTCAAGAAGTTCAGCACCCTCGGGTTCTATTCTGACTACCTGTCCGCTCCTCTTTGGAGCCATCAAAACACAATTCTGTAAATAGCACCCTCAAGTTCCAAATTTTCCACCTGCAATCTATTAGTGTATAACGTTTCTCTGAGAAAATACTTGTGCCTACATTCAACAAAATCAGATAGGTATAATATAATGATCATTAAGAATTGGGCGATTTTAAAATGAGACCTTCGCGGGTACAAAGCAATCATATTATGAAACGATTTGAATCAGTAAATGATTCCAAGCTATTGTGGACACATGTGAACTCTCAAACCACGATTTGTGTCATCATAACAAAATCTGGATGATAGGCACGTATCAAGGCATGATTATTTTGGCGCTACGGGAATAGCCTTATTCCCGTAGCGCTATTAATGACTTAGAAAAATTTGAATTTATGAAGTTCAAATAGGCATATAAGGTGACACCTCG
Source organism: Picea mariana (assembly GCA_032191745.1). Classification (NCBI taxonomy): domain Eukaryota; kingdom Viridiplantae; phylum Streptophyta; class Pinopsida; order Pinales; family Pinaceae; genus Picea; species Picea mariana. The sequence continues at coordinate 49,796 of JASDQU010371846.1, read as the reverse complement.
TTTAAAACCATGTCTTTCAATTTCAAACTTAAATAAACTATTCAAAAACTGAAATGCAAACCATAAGACACTAAAAACAAAGATCAAAATCAACTGGAAACAAAAAATGAAGTGTAGGTAAGAAGGATTTAGAATAATGGTTTCTCACTAAACCAAGACAAAATTAGAGACTAACACCAAGGATCATTGATCTCCTGTCCTGACATGGACAATCTGTTGGCAGCCAATTAACATTTTTCCATTGTCTTATAAGCTGCCTACACCAATGTTTCACAAACATTGATTTTTCGTCGCAATTTTCAAATGAACAACGCTTTTATTCTTTGCACCTTTTCGCACGCCTATCTTTGTTTTGTTTTCACGACTGTAAGCGTGAAAACTTAGTCCTTCAAAGTCACATTAGAACCATTGTTTGAACTGTTGTCATCCTTCTGATTGATATGCCCTTTGCGCTTACATCTCACTTATCATTTTACAACTGGAAAGATTCTTTGAGCAGTACTCATGCTTTGTATTTATGGTATGACTTGGCTTCATTAAGTGTGTAATGCATTGGTATCTGGATTGGCTTTTTATTTGACCTACTTAACCTTTGATTTCATAAGAAATATGGGTATTATGTTTAAATCTTTCATACATATATTTTTGATATAATCCCTATGTTAATGTTTTCATAACTATTGGTTGGTTGATTATATGAATACACATTGGCGCATGGTTAATATTTGATTTTGGTTTCAATTGGAATGATTTATGGTTTATAACTTTGGCACAATGTTGATTGCGCATTGGACTATACACTCACCATTGTTTTCATTGATCATCCAATTGATATATGGAATAGTGGGTTGAACAGCTATCATAACCGGTGGTTGTGCTTTGGCATAACTATTATGCATGGCAGAAATAACTACACTACCCTCGCACACTTTGGCATTAACGCCTGCCTCCTTACCAGGTTACCCCTGTTGATTTTTGAGAAAATTTCTGGGTTTTGAGTCCTTCATATACCTTGTCCAAACCCTACCCAGACCCCTGTCCACTATATGATATATCCTAGCTCCTATAGGGAAAATTCAAACCCCCTGGTGTTCAGAGTTAGTTTTGGTTTCATTATTGCCAGAGAAGACTGCCCCGTAATTGCCCCCAGAGTCATGTTTTTGCGTGAGCGATTCTGGGCAAACGGATTTGAATTAGCTCAAACTGTTGAAAACCCAGAACCGATTTTAGCCCCTTTACCTTCATTGTAGGCGGTTTCTTTAGAAAGTGAGCCATTACAGAGATATAGCTCGTGTTTTAGAGGTCATTTCTCATATTTCCTCAATGATTGAAGGGAACGTTTTGGTTTGTGTGTTGAAATGTTTTCTCCAGACCTGGGCCACAACATCTCTTTCACTCGCCCAGCCATGTGTCTTTGCATCTTGTTGAAACCTTGATTAATTCAAAGGGGAATTCAACCAGTCTGCCAGCATTTCTTTTACATCTACAGGACAAGGAACTGTGCAGGCTTATCAATTAAATCTCAGGAGCTTACTGCTATATTCTTAACAGTGAGGGTGTATTGCAGGCTTGTTTTGAAATATGATATAGGCTTTGTGGGTGATTTACATGATACATTTCAAGTTGAATGTAACACATGACGAAGATTTGGATAGTTCTCAATATATTATGTGGTGATCTCATGTGCTACACTTGCACTTTTTGTCCATCCAACGACATCCCATATTATTGTAAACAGGATACTTCGGAAGCCACCCAAGCAGCTGAATTTTGGTGGTTCAGCATTGTCATACAAAGGAAACTTGATGCGTCAGTCTTTATGAAAGTAGTGGCTGCAATGAAAGGAAATATCCATGATGATAGCCTGTACAAATTTCTGGGCCAGATGTTTGATGCAGATGTTCTAAATGTAAAATTTGGTGGTTTTCCAAAGGGCCAAGGATGTCTACAAGAAGTTATATGGATGAAATATTTATTTCCATTTCAGTCCCTTATGAACTTGCCATTGAAGTTAGAGATATGATCCTTGTATTCCTGGAGAATTCCCTTGATTTAAAGGTGAACTTCTCAAAGGCACGAATACGGAATACCGCATTTGAGGGTTTACAATTTCTTGGCATGGATATTGGGACTATTCCACTATCTGAGTTGCAGTCTTCTAAAAAGGAAACTCCTCTTAGAGTTGTGAACAAGCTAACTAGTAAAATCAGGCTATTTTCTGAACAAAAGCAATGGCATTGGGAAGCATGGACCAAAAGACTAGGAAAGAAATGGTTGGCTCATTCTTTGAAGAAAATCAAGGAGTCATATGATGGCAAACATGGGATGACAGACGATCTAAGAGAATATCAAAAACCTGGCATGAAACCAGATCACTGGTTCAAAGAGATGCTAATTATATGGATACAGGACTTGGATAAGCAATTTGAGACTGATAAATGGAAAAAATCATGGCTTAGAAAGGCTTCTGAGGAGGATATTTTGTCTGAACTCATCATTGAATCAGAGTTACCTCAAGACCTAAGGGATTCATATTATCGGTTTCATGAAAAAGTTGAGGAATTCGTGACTTCAGAAGCTGCAACCCTGAATTCACTGAAGAAAGGCCTTGAAAGTTCGATGGTTGATGCCAAGTGTTCAACAGAAATGAGAATTGTAATAGATGCACCTATTACTAGTATCAATAGTAGTCTCATACATTTTGGGATTTTAATAGGAAAGGACATCCTCAGTATCTGCATACATTGGTATACTGGGCTTGCCATGAGATTGATAAATTACTATTTTGACTGCAAAAATTTCTCAATGGTCAGGAGCATCATTAGTAAACATGTAAAAAATATTCATGTGTTGTAACCCTCACAATGAAGCACAGGACATCGAGTACTCGTATTCTAAATTAGTTTGCTGAAGAACTCAGTGCCATACCTTCATCTGAAGAAACAGAATCATGATCCTCATTGAACCCAGTGTAATTACCAAACACGGGATAGAAATGGAATGTGAGAATGATGTTGATGGATATGGACCAAGAGCTTTTCAAGAATGCCAACGTAGGTTTCATGAATAGAAAACAAAGGCATACACACACAAAAGAAGCAAGAAATGACAGGGCAATGTTTGGAAGCAGTTGCTGCTTCAAAAGCTTTGTCTTGCAGGTTTGTCAGCTGTGCACATTGGATCCTCCAGGTTTTGGACAGTTGTGGCTACTTGTTGATTGCTTTGAGCCATAGCTTGTGGCCATCCATGGTACTTTTGGCAGAAATTGTTCAGACTTTTATATGGGCAGACCTTTCTTTTAAAAGTGTTGTAGGTGGGCTATTAGTGCTGCTGCTACCTTTAGGAGTGGTGTGATTTCAATCTAATTGTCCTGCTGAAGCTGCTATGGAACTGGTGTATGCTTTGGATCTGGTGGCAAGATTTTTCATCTTTAATTCCCTACACTCAATTATAGATGGATTTATTGATATGAAAAAAAGATGGATGTAGGAGTTTTACCTCTATATGGATGGATTTTGTATATGAGTTGCATTCATACCAAAGATTTATTTGATATTTGTTTTGATTGAAATAGATTCAATTAAGATTTTG
>JASDQU010371846.1:9076-45418 GCA_032191745.1 Picea mariana | reverse complement strand
CACCTACCTGCATCACTGAGCTATTCAGACAAAGACGATAGAAAATTTCTTCCCTGAAATAACTTCTGAAAGTTTGTACAAACATCAATGATATATTGCTGAAATTGATATCTATGTTGGAAAATTTTTGTTGTTTGAAAGAAGTTTACTGATTTCAATCTCTGAGCAAAGTTTGTCATGATCATCTATTATCTTTTTACACTGTCCCTTTTCCGTAAAGAAATGACTCGAAATATGTCTCCCTGTCATAGGAAGTTGTTCTTATAAATAAAACATTTCTGGAACTAAATAAAGGACAGTGTTAATAAAATTCTGATGAGGTCTAAAAAAATATGTTAAAATATCGAGATTTTCAGCGTCACCCCGCTCAACTATATATCTATAAAAGAAAAACAAAATAAAATTATTAATAAGAGCTGTGGGAAGTGCTTGTAAACCCGCCGGGATACTGAACAGGTCTGCTGGCAGCGGGTAAATGCAAGCATGGCGCCAAGACAACTTCGTCGGGGTACTAAATAGGCCCGCTGGCAGCGAAGCAATGTCGGGTACATGAAAATCTGCAAAAAATATAAGAAACCTCTTTAATGTCCTTTATTCTGATCTAGAACTTCTTGACAGGATACAGATGTCAGAGTGGGTTAAATGGAAACCCCGTCGAGGCTATGAACGCCTGCTGGCAGCAGTGGCCATGCCAACAGTATTGGAGATTTTATCTTTAATATCGTGACTTGCTGACCTTAAGACTGTTATTAGTTTTCATCTTTAAAACACTGTTGGGAAAAAATGATTAATGATGATGTTAGTACGATTTTTTGGGTGTTATTTTCAAGTTGAAATTATCTTTGTTGTCCTAATCTAAATTTGCTTCTTTAGGTAGAGATAACTGCTTCTACCAGTGTGTCACCATTGTTGGCAACCAATTAACATTTTTCCATTGTCTTATAAGCTGCCTACACCAATGTTTCACAAACATTGATTTTTCGTCACAATTTTCAAATGAACGACGCTTTTATTCTTTGCGCCTTTTCGCACGCCTATCTTGGTTTTGTTTTCACGACTGTAAGCGTGAAAAATTAGTCCTTCAAAGTCACATTAGAATCATTGTTTGAACCATTGTCATCCTTCTGATTGATATGCCCTTTGCGCTTACATCTCACTTATCATTTTACAATTGGCAAGATTCTTTGAGCAGTACTCACGATTCGTATTTATGGGATGACTTGGCTTCATTAAGTGTGTAATGCATTGGTATTTGGATTGGCTTTTTATTTGACCTACTTAACCTTTGATTTCATAAGAAATATGGGTATTATGTTTAAATATTTCATACATATCTTTTTGATATAATCCCTATGTTAATGTTTTCATAACTATTGGTTGGTTGATTATATGAATACACATTGGCGCATGGTTAATATTTGATTTTGGTTTCAATTGGAATGATTTATGGTTTATAACTTTGGCACAATGCTGATTGCGCATTGGATTATACACTCACCATTGTTTTCATTGATCGACCAATTGATATATGGAATCGTGGGTTGAACAGCTATGATAACCGGTGGTTGTGCTTTGGCATAACTATTATGCATGGCAGAAATAACTACACTACCCTCGCACACTTTGGCATTAATGCCTGCCTCCTTACCAGGTTACCCCCATTGATTTTTGAGCAAATTTTTGGGTTTTGAGTCCTGCATATACCTTGTCCAAACCCTACCCAGACCCCTGTCCACTGTATGATCTCTCCTAGCTCCTGTAGGGTGAATTCAAACCCCCTAGTGTTCAGAGTTAGTTTTGGTTTCATTATTGCAAGAGAAGATTGCCCCGTAATTGCCCCTAGAGTCATGTTTTTGTGTGAGCGATTCTGGGCAAACGGATTTGAATTAGCTCAAACCGTTGAAAACCCAGAACCACTTTAGCCCCTTTACCTTCATTTTGGGTGGTTTCTTCAGAAAGTTAGCCATTACAGAGATCTAGCTCATGTTTTAGAGGTCATTTCTCAGATTTCCTCAATTATTGAAGGGAAGGTTTTGGTTTGTGTGTTGAAATGTTTTCTCCAGACCTGAGCCACAACATCTCTTTCACTCGCCCAGCCATGTGTCTTTGCATATTGTTGAACCCTTGATTAATTCAAAGGGGAATTCAACCAGTCTGCCAGCATTTCTTTTACATCTACAGGACAAGGAACTGTGCAGGCTTATCAATTAAATCTCAGGAGCTTACTGCTATATTCTTAACAGTGAGGGTGTATTGCAGGCTTGTTTTGAAATATGATATACGCTTTGTGGGTGATTTACATGATACATTTCAAGTTGAATGTAACACATGACGAAGATTTGGATAGTTCTCAATATATTATGTGGTGATCTCATGTGCTACACTTGCACTTTTTGTCCATCCAACGACATCCCATATTATTGTAAACATGATACTTCGGAAGCCACCCAAGTAGTTGAATTTTGGTGGTTCAGCATTGTCATACAAAAGAAACTTGATGCGTCAGTCTTTATTAAAGTAGTGGCTGCAATGAAATAAAATATCCAAGATGATAGCCTATACAAATTTCTGGGCCAGATGTTTGATGCAGATGTTCTAAATGTAAAATTTGGTGGTTTTCCAAAGGGCCAAGGATGTTTGCAAGAAGGTATATGAATGAAATATTTATTTCCATTTCAGGCCCTTATGAACTTTCCATTGAAGTTAGAGATATGATCCTTGTATTCCTGGAGAATTCCCTTGATTTAAAGGTGATCTGCTCAAAGGCACGAATACAGAATACCGCATTTGAGGGTTTACAATTTCTTGGCATGGATATTGGGATTGTTCCACTATCTGAGTTGTAGTCTTCTAAAAAGGAAACTCCTCTTAGAGTTGTGAACAAGCTAACTAGTAAAATCAGGCTATTTTCTGAACAAAAGCAATGGCATTGGGAAGCATGGATCAAAAGACTAGGAAAGAAATGGTTGGCTCATGCTTTGAAGAAAATCAAGGAGTCAGCTGATGGCAAACATGGGATGACTGACGATCTAAGAGAATATCGAAAACCTTGCATGAAACCAGATCACTGGTTCAAAGAGATGCTGATTATATGGATGCAGGACTTGGATAAGCAATTTGAGACTGATAAATGGAAAAAATCATGGCTTAGAAAGGCTTCTGAGGAGGATATTTTGTCTGAACTCATCATTGAATTAGAGTTACCTCAAGAACTAAGGAATTCATATTATCGGTTTCAGGAAAAAGTTGAGGAATTCGTGACTTCAGAAGCTGCAACCGTGAATTCACTGAAGAAAGGCCTTGAAAGTTCGATGGTTGATGCCAAGTGTTCAACAGAAATGAGAATTGTAATAGATGCACCTATTACTAGTATCAATAGTAGTCTCATTCATTTTGGGATTTTAATAGGAAAGGACATCCTCAATATCTGCATACATTGGTATACTGGGCTTGCCATGAGATTGATAAATTACTATTTTGACTGCAAAAATTTCTCGATGGTCAGGAGCATCATTAGTAAACATGTAAAAAAAATTCGTGTGTTGTAACCCTCACAATGAAGCACAGGACATCGAGTACTCAGATTCTAAATCAGTTTGCTGAAGAACTCAGTGCCATACCTTCATCTGAAAAAACAGAATTAGGATCCTCATTGAACCCAGTGTAATTACCAAACAGGGGATAGAAATGGAATGTGAAATTATGTTGATGGATATGGACCAAGAGCTTTTCAAGAATGCCAGCGTAGGTTTCATGAAGAATAAACAAAGGCATACACACACAAAAGAAGCACGAAATGGCAGGGCAATGTTTGGAAGCAGTTGTTGCTTCAAAAGATTTGTCTTGCAGGTTTGTTAGCTGTGCACATTGGAACCTCTAGGTTTTGGATAGTCGTGGCTACTTGTTGATTGCTTTGAGCCATAGCTTGTGGCCATCAATGGTACTTTTGGCAGAAATTGTTCAGACTTTTATATGGTCAGACCTCTCTTTTAAAGTGTTGTAGGTGGGCAATTAGTGCTGCTGCTACCTTCAGGAGTGGTGTGATTTCAATCTAATTGTCCTGTTGAAGCTGCTATGGAACTGGTGTATGCTTTGGATCTGGTGGAAAGATTTTTCATCTTTAATTCCCTACACTCAATTATAGATGGATTTATTGATATGAAAAAAAGATGGATGTAGGAGTTTTACCTCTATATGGATGGATTTTGTATATGAGTTGCATTCATACCAAAGATTTATTTGATATTTGTTTTGATTGAAATAGATTCAATTAAGATTTTGTTTGTTCTAAATTAGCATAGTAGTTTTGGTTTGTTGCGATTTAAATGATTTGCTTTGTTTTTAATTAGTAATCAAATATTTGTTTTAATATATTTCTGTTCGTTTTAATTGATTTAAAACAGGTCTATTCTCAAATTAGACCAGCTACAGAATCAGATGATTCTGTAGCTAGTCTACAGGATCAGATTTTTACCATTTTTTTAAATAAAATATCCATCTAACTTGATTTTTTTGGTCTATTACAGGTCAATTCGAAATTACATTGGATTTGATGAGCAGTTGGAGTATATTTGAAATATCTTGCTTTCATTTTAGTTTCCTAGTTTAGTTGATCTTGGGAGCAGTTGGAGGATATTTGAAATATCTTGCTTTCATTTTAGTTTCCTAGTTTAGTTGATCTTGGGAATATCTTCCCTGATTATGTAAACAGTTTGATATTATCCACAAGAAGGTTTTACCCTATGGAGAGACTTATATATACTTATGATTTTTGTAATAATATTCATCCTCATTCGTGGGAGAACAAGGATATGGAATTTTAATACAAACTGAGGAAGAATTTGATGTCTTGTCACAACTTTAGCTTCTCATTATATCAACATTTTGTTTCATGTTGTGTATATCAATTTGTATATGGTTAATGACTACTTTAGATATCTTAATCATGTGAAAATGATATAATTTTAATCACTGTAATTCATATTTGGTTTCTTCCAAGTGCATAAAAGACATAACAATTGTTAATTCAGCTTGTGAATGACAGGTTTATATTCTTCATGAGTTGAATTATTTAATATAAGTTTTTTCATAACAGGTTTCCCTTATTGCAGAGATTTATACATCTTATAGTTGTTATGATTTATTTTTATGTCTTGTTTGTCCTGTAAACACTCAAAGAACAGCACAGCTTATCGTTTACGAGAAGCTTTTGGATAAACTGGTGCGAGTTTACTTCCTCCGACCAGCTTCGAAGTCATCATACACAAGGCAAACTTGGAGCGCTTCCAGGTCAGTTTTTCATTTATATGTTTAATATATTAGATTGTTTAATTTCAGTAAATGTTATTTCTTATTTATAAAAAATCAACAAAAACATATCTTGTTGTCTTAGGACAGAAATTCAATGAGTTTTACAGGTTTTATTTAAATCTGTGAGGTGTAGATAATGTATATTTGTGAATAAGTTATAATATAACAAGTAGTTAGACAACTAATTATTAGAGTTAGTGTAATTAGTAGTTTGTATATAGAATAGTTAGAGTAGTTTATATATAGTTTTAGTTATTTTAGTTTGTTTTATTTGTTTTAGTTAGATTAGTTAGTTTAGATTAGTTTCTTTTCTTTGGTTTTCTTAAGACCTTAGAGCGGCCAATGGAGCCGTTAAACCCGTCAGGGTGGTTCATTCCAAACAGCTTGGGTTATTTAGACAACCCCGGACCAGTTCCACTCTCTCAATTGACAGATGGACAATTTCGCCCGTCAACACAATCGACTCCATTTTTCAATTTTGGGCACAAATCCCGATGTCCATGGGTTGTTGTGGTGAAACCTTCATATATGCATGTTGTATAGTAGGCAAGGTGTGTATATGTGGAAAAAATGTATTTTTAGCTCTGGGATTTGTAAAAGGGGATGACAAGTCTGCATAGGGAAATGGAAAAAGTCCCTCCATGAAAGATTACATAGGGTGAGGAAAATCTTGCTATAACATATGCCTCCTAATGTGTGAGATCAGAGGAATATCTGTGATGGCCGAAATACATTATAAAAACCTAGAAGTGGAGTGGTGGGGAACCAATTGGAAGAACTAGTTTCTCATTACAATCTATACTAAGTTTGCATACATGGCTGCCAATATGAGTTACACTGCAAATCCATGTGAAAATATACCAAAAAACTGTCCATGGCCATGAATAGTAAAATATAAGTGCGATTACATGCCAAAGGTTGTCATAGTTACGAATAAGGCCTAGTAGAACCAGTCTCAAAATCAATATGAAGATATTTGTGTACAATGGAGTACAATCTGATCTCCCATGATCACTGAAGTCAAACAAGTACTGGTCTAATGAAAAGGAAGCAAAAACTCAAGAAAGTTGCGACCACATACTGATGTCTTCAAGTCTTCTACACAATCTGCCAAAGGTGCAAGTCTACATCATGTGAATAAAGGATTTGAGGTCGAACAAAATGAGACTTTGTTTGATTACCGGTCATTGAGGTATATCGTTAACAAATGAAAGACAAACTACCGATGATGAAATTAGGTATCAAGGTACCGAGTACATTCTTACAAGTGTGAGTAAAGGATTTGGGGTTAAACACTTGAACAATCCATTGATCGGGATACATTGATGTATTCCCAACTGTCGATGGTCAGAGAAACTACCACTAATGACTGCAAGCCTCAAGGTACTCATATGATTCTAGGTCTAATTTCCAGAATAGATGAGATGAATTCTATGGAAGGAGACCTGCTGAAAGGAGAGAATTAAGTCATCTCTCATCATAGATCATGAGGTACAAAGTAGGAGCTTCATGATTTGGAGGAAATCAAATGAAGAACATGTTCACGAACCAATGACCATGTGCATCTTTCGCGTGTGCCAATTGCATGCGGTACACAAAAAAGACCCTTTGAATAGAATCCTACGAGGACAAATGATAACAAAGGTGAGGAAACCACCGATAAGGATAATGGCCTCCAAGACACTACATGAATCCCAATGTGTGAATAGATGTCTTGTCATAGAACACAAGGGAAACCACTCAGTCAATGACCAATGATGAAATGTCGATTGATGGGTTCATGGTTACCTACCAATAGGGAAAGTAGTACCAGGGTGCATAATAGGACTACAACATCATGTGATTCTGAGACAAACTGAGGGTATGGATGACATGCAAAGTCAAGACTTATGAGGAATGGCTGACACAGGTTGATAGACATCCTTTGAACAAGAGCATGAGACATATGAAATACTTTGGCAGCTGTTGGTGCAATTATTTTCATAATATATTACCAAGCATAAATTATCAATTGGGATTTGTAATCAGTAGAGTTGATGCACTATATGTGTCGATAATAGATAGGTTCCTATGTCTAATGAGTATAGCTCAATCAAGAAACAATTAATGACATAACACTCTTTTTCACACTTTTAAAATAGCATTCTCCACTCATTTCAAAATTCAGAAAGAAAGACTTGCAAACAAAACCTTAACAATCATGCATCCAAAAGATCTTGCTCAGATAATAACTTGTCCATTTACAAGCTCATGAAATGGAAAGATGGACTTTGACTTAGTTATTTGTAGCTATTACTCTTAACAAAAACTAGCAAGCAAATCTTGGCACACTTCAATGATAAAAGAAGATAAAGCTCATAGTAAAACTCTCAACCAAACAATCAATTGAAAAGGCTCTTGCTTAGATAACAAGTCTATTCATTAGAGGCTCATGAAATTAAGAGATGAACTCAGATCTTGTTCCCTGTAGGAATCAAAACAATAATTAAAAATCAACTCCAGTCACTCTTAAACAAAATTCAAATCATAACTCAATTCTTGTTCAATCAAACTTATGTAGTACAAAAAACAGTCAATATAATTGAGAAGCTTCATTATGGAACATGAAAATGAGAGATAAAGTCCTCTGGTTCCTGTACCTACTGAGAACACTACAATCACAAACTCAAAATAACATTTTCTTAACATTCCCATACATCAAACAATTAAATGTTACCCTACAGAAATAGAAAGGAAACTAACGGTGCACACTGATTCAAAAGAAATCAATTCTGTGTTTAATATTTAAAATGCATTTAAAATTATTAACAAAACAAAAATGTTAAATATTCACAAAATCACACAAATAATATACAGGGAGGTTTACCTTAGTTGGGATGGTGGGCCCTTACTGAACCAACAAGGTACCTCTAAAACGATAATAGGCTAAGACGTTCTAATCATACCCAGAAATTGCACAATAGCTTATTTGATTGTAAATTGAATCAACAACTCATCATCTCGTACATCCAAACAATATGCATCATCTGAATTGCTTCAATACATTCATATGTATCTTCTGTGTATCCTATCTCCTATACAACATACCTTATAAAGAAGGTTAGTTGTTACTATCAAGAGATAAGGATAATTATTAAACAATTTTAAAATATTACAATTGGAAATACATATCGAATATTTAGGTATGGACTTCATCCTCATGACACAAAGTGCATGAGTGATGAAGTCGATCATGATCTTGAAAACTACTTTGGAGACTTCGATCCAACCAATTTCTTGGAATCTCCTTCAGCAAATGCGTTCAACAAGTGAATTCTGGAAATAGTAATTGGTACTGGAATACACACAGTCGTTTGGTACTGCAATAGCGTAGTCACACTGGTACTGGAATAGACACAGTTGTTTGGTACTAGAATAACACAGTCACACTGGTACCGGAATAGCACAGGCTGGTACCGAAATAGAACAGGGCAGTACTGAATCAATATTATCCAGTTTTGTTGGTACCGGATCAATGTTATGTGGTTTTGTTGGTACCATATCAATGCTTATTAAAATAAAATGATTAGGATCATGCAAAATCAACCATTTTAATTGAATTAACTCAAGAAAATTAAACAAAATATGCCTTAATCATATCTTACCTCTCTATGCAATTGAACAAGGTCATTAATTGTATTTATGGAGGCAACAGTCAAGTTTATACTCATAACATAGGTAAAATAGGTTCAGATAGGGGATAATAGAGGGTATTAGAAGTGTCAAAATGGAGACTCAATAGAAGCATAGACTCAATGATGAAACGATGAGATGAAGGAGGCATCAATCAATTTCTCCATGGGGACTGGAAGAGTAACCAGTCGGGGGAGAAAACTCTCTGTAATGAGCTCAGCTTCCTAAAGCCATGCTAAACCCAAAATTATGATGACAAGTGGACTGAATAACTTTGTTCTCTATTCAAAGGAGACACAATTGTTACCAATATATGATAATACTCCCTTTTCTCTTGTCTTTTTTGTTTTTTCATAGACAAATGAGTTCTATGATACAGAGGAGGAAACAAGTGTCGCAAGTAAGCAAAACTAGTTCCATCAGTGGAACATACCTATGATCAATTCAAGGAGGTGCATGCGGGAGATGGACAGTCGAGGGAATGTTCCCTCTTGGGTATAGGGTGTCAAGTTGAAAAGGATATAAATGAGGTTCTTCTTGGTTGAGGATGCAAAACTGTTGAGGCAAACAATTTATAATGCAAAGCGAGAACCGATCATAGGCTCAATACTGCAAGTAAAGGCATGAGATGCAATCACAACTTAATGACAAAAAATGTCCTTTTTAATATTCTTAATCTACTTGGTTTGAAAAATTGATAAAATTGTACCAAATAGACATCATTTCAAATCCAATTTATGAGTTTGAAAGAGACAAGTTCACTCGGAAATCTTTTCACTTTTTTAAAATGAGTCAGAAAGGAGCTTAACTAAAACTCACGATCTTCAAATCCAATTAACGAGTGTGAAAGAGACAAATTCACTCTGCAATATTTTCGATTTTTTAAAAGTGTTGGAAAAGATCTTAACCAAGACTTAGGTATGTTTTTCTAAGCAACATATAATGGAGGAGGGAAAGGCTTCCATGCAGGACCTCTCCAAAAGTTCAGCAACTTATGAAAAGCTAACAGAAGCTTGGGAAAACCCAAATCTTTCCAAGTCGAGGAGGATAAAATAATTGTATAGGTTACCTTATCTACAATATATCAAAGAATTCCCCTTATCTATAAGGGTGTAGAAGAAGGTAGTCGATGGTCTACAAGATCATTCCAATCAAAGGAAAACACCCCAAAACTTGGAGGGTGCATACTCGAAGAGAGTGGAATTCTCCCTAGTGCAGAAGGTACATAACTAGAAATGATAAGGACATGGTCGAAGGACGCATCTCCCTCCAAAATAAGAGTGGAATTGACTGAATATTGCATCGACAATATCACTTCCTTAGGCTTGTCAATCTCCAAGAGAAGAGTGGGATCGACCAAAGATTGCATCAACACAAACACTTCTTCAACCTTTGGTTGAACAGGATGCGAGACAACAAGGTCAAGAGAGGAATCATCCTCTAAAGGAAGAGGGGTGTCAGTAGAATATTGCATTGGCATGATCATTGTATCAACCAAAATAGGTTGGGAATCCAAAGATGACTCATAACCCAAAGGGCCCCTAGGAAAGGACCACACTTCTAGTACCACAATTGTAGTAGGGAACAAATGAGTAAGGTGATCACCTTTAAAAATCCTACAAAGGAAATTGGACTTATGTCTTACATGTATAGGCTTATCAATCACATGAATTCCCCCAGCATGACTTGTAGTGGCTTGTGGCATGCTCCCATCATGACTTGAAGAGGCTGGTAACAAATCTCCAACATGAATTGCAGAGGTTTTTGATGAATCCCCAACATGACTGGAAGAGGTTGGTGATGAATCCCCAACATGAATAACAGAGGTTGGTGATGTATGTGAAATGTGACTAGCAATGACTATATTTGTGCCCCTAGCATGTCTTGTAGCAGCTAGTTGTTGGTCTTCAACATGACTAGTAGAGGTTGTCGACCAATATCCAAAATGACTAACAGAGGTTGGTGATATAATGCTAGTATGTGACTGACCCTTACAAGACGCAGACGAGGAAGGTAGGGTCCAAGGATAATGAACCTCTTTGACGAAATGGGCCTACTGTACATGGTATAAACATGGTAAATCGGTGCCATGAGGTGGAAGGTACCCGTAATGGATGAATAAATTATGACACCGATATGCTCAGTTGTCGGCTGAGAATTTTTGACCATGGGGATCGACGGTCAAACATATATGCTGGGGCTATCATACGCAAAGGAAAACTGGTCAAACGTTACAATCTTTCCATTGTGATTAAAACAAAGATTATGGAAGACAAAAGATATGATGACAGTCATATCGTAAGTCCAATTGCATCCTAGTATCAATTCATAATCGAGAGGCACATCAACCACCTTGACATCCACCTCTACCATCTTCCCACCTAACTAGACCAGAAAGGCAGGAAGAATACCGTGAGGGAGGAAGGAAAGACCATAAAAAATAGTCAACGTGGTTGGAGACTGAGAGAGATTCGGAGAGCCGAGGGCTTTCTAACAGACCGAGGAAATCACACATGTTGCAACACCTTCATCAACAATAGTACGCTTGATGGTATACTTCGAGTAACCCATGTGGATTTGGAATGCCACATGGTAAGGCAAGTGAGGCTTCACATCTATGACGTCAAACTTGATAACTTTCGAGCCACTAAGATCTAGATCTCCTAACGCATATAGCAAGGCATTATTATGTGAAGGAGACACCTGGAGTACCTCTAGATCCAACATCTCACAAGGGGTTTGACCTAGGTCCTCAACAATAAATTAATTATGAGTGGCTCTAACATTTGGATTATGGGTAGAGTGCTCAAGTACTCCTTTCAAAATACGAGGTGGTGTCTATGGTTTTTCGATCTACAAAGGCATCTGTAAAGGAGGAGGAGGAGATTCTATACCATGTATATCCTATGAGGAACTATAATCGCAAGACCAGGTGGCTACATTAACCAGATAATTGACCATATTGATACACAAACGATCATCGTCTTGTGGCAGTGGGTTTTGACTCCCACTAGCTGCATTTCTGGCATTTGACGAGCTCGAGGCCAAGGGATGGTTATGTGGGAAAGGATTCGTCAGCATGGCAGGTGGTAGAGATAATAGCCTCACAAATTCCACAATTTTGGGGCATAAATGAGTAAGTTGATCGTCTATACAAAGTTTACAGGGAAATGTCACCTTACGCCTTTCTCTCTTTCCCTCACCAACATTATTATTCATCTTCTCATTATTACCATTTTCCTTGGGTTTATTATTATTCTTCCCGCCCTTACGATTATTATTAAGTCATTTCTTCTTATTCCCGCTTGGTTATTGGTTACCATTTGGGTCAGTCGATGATTGCATGGAATGTACATCCACCGACTGAGTGGGATTGGAAGACACGGACAAAGTTGGCCATTTAGCAGACTAGGTTAGACACAACTCTTTCAAATGGCCTGTCACCGAGTCTATGGATTTCACATTGGAAAAACCTACAATGCCATCGGCATGAGGTTTGGGATTTTGTCTAGGGTCATATTTTGACCACGGTGTGTCAGGAAGAATTTGGTATAACATCCTAGATTGAGTGTATATAATATCTAACTTCTAAAATTTGAAGATTGCTTCTTCCTCAAATGTAACCCTAGCTATAGCAACATCATTCAAAATAGGAGGCTGCAAGGACTTAAGGAACCATTCTAACAGGAAATATGAGGGTATGCAGGTCTTGATAAACCTCTTTCATCTACACCTCTCTTGGATGTGATCTGAGATATGAGTGGTTGTGTCCTGGTTGACAAAATTTCTAGGCCAACATTGTAACAAACCGACAATTGGAAGTGGTTAAGGAAGAGTATAACCATCTAAGTAAAGGTCCCGTATGCCCCCCTAGGTAGCTCAATATACCATTTCAAGGCAATCCCAATGAGGGTGCATTGAAATAATCTTAATTGAATGGAATTTCCATTAAGGGAATTTGAGGAGCACCATAGGTGAAAGGTGGTGATGTGATCACCAAGATCCTCACCATTCTTACCTTTGAATTTCAAAATGTTTGAAGGAATCTTGGTGGGGATGGGGGGCCATGTAGGATCATGAAACATAGGTTTGTTCATCAAATTAGACCAAGTTTGGAAGATTGAGAGTTGCCAGAAAAGGGAGACGAGGTTGTGGCATCTAGTCCCAAGCTCCCTAGAAAGATTGTGTTTGGGGAATCACATACCATCTAGGGTTCTAGTAAGCACCATGGCCCTGTCCGGGTTTGTAAGACCATCCTCTAGGCTGATTCATAAGAGGGTGGTTGGGCATCATTCCAACAGGAATTTTTTGATGGGGCTTATAAAAATTTCTCTCAATCGGAGTGGCTCTGGGTTGGGGGTTTCCCAAGGTGTGAAACTGACCTCCTCTAGGTGTGAATATGGAGGATAAAGGTGGATTCGTCATGAAAAATGTGTTGGTCATAATCAACACTGAGGAGGTGAGGGTAGAGGATGGAACTTGAGTAGAATCTTTTCCTCTAGTTTGGTTTCTCCACCCAAAAGCAACATGATTAGACCCGACGTTAAAACAAGGAATTCCTCCCAAAGTAGGAGTCGTTTGAGGGATATGAGAGACACCAAACAAGAATGGATTATAAGGAGGAGTTTTCACCCCAAGTCCAATGCTAGAATTAGGGCCCGAAGCTGGGATGAAGTTTGAAAACTACTAAGTAAAATTCAGCATACCACAGGAAAAAGGACTAGAGGCCATAGGTATGGAATGAACATTATAGCCTGGTGAGTGACCAAGAGACCCAAATGGGTTCGTGGCCATAGGTTGAGCATTCATTATAGGACGGGTCTCAGTGATGGTAGGTTCCTTCGTCACTACAACCATTGTGGTTGCAGGACTCAAAGGGGTGCCATTAACTATATTAGGTGTGGGAGTCGAGGGGCTCCCATTATTTTGATGACTCAGTTCAGTACTCATCCTTGTAGATTCAAAAGTATGATCAATGGAGGTGTGTGTACCATGTCTAATAAATCTACGCCTTTTATAAGGCAAAGCATCAAACTTCGGTGGTAAATGTAACAAGCGACGAGACCAACGAGGAAGTGGGTTCAACTCCATGATGACTTAAGACTCAAGATATAAAAAAAATCCTAAGGCCAACTAGTAATCAAAGACCACACCAAAAATAATCAAACGACCAATATGCACGCAAACAAGATAAAGTGGTTGAAAGGGGCCTCCCTCCCTAAAGTAGGTATGTCTCGCCCAAGAGGGGCCTGAGACTCCCTGCTAAAGATCAGAGGTATCAGAATCAGTTATAAGGGCCCTCCTAGGCTTAACAACTAGTCGGTCAGATCCCCTCAGAGAGGTAATCCTCCATAAAGGTTATGTGTTGTCCAACCCTTATCTGCAGAATAACCCCTGCAAGTAACCTATGTGGTACCTAAGTCAAGAAACTAATAAACCACAGTACAACTGATGCACATGAGAACAATCATAAGTTAAGTCCACCAAATGGACAAGGTAACAAATCCCAAAACCTTGAAATCACCGCCTCGGATGGAGGTAATGGCACTAGCAAGATCCCTAGATACGAATAGATCCCCAGAAATATCTCTGACACTAGGAAGGTATCAGGGAGATATCCCTTCAACCAACTTCACGCGACCTCATGTTTAACTCCAGTGTAAGCGAAGGCTATGGATATTACTGATTATACAATGGATTTCTCCACTCCCTTAGTCAGATACATATGTTGATTTAATAGCCTTGGAGAAGTTTACTCACAAAATCCTATTCCAAGGCACTAAATCCTAATCTATTTGGTGCACCTTATAAAATAAAATCGTTACTAATAAATTTTAAATTATAGCATTAATTTTATTGTCCATGCTTACTCAAAAGGTGCGGTCCTGAAACTAGTGATGTTATGACTGAGTATGTAAAGTAAATGAATGTGAAAACAATGCAAATTCCTAACTTCAATTTTCAATGAATGATATGCTTCTTAAAATGCAATTTTCAATTCAATTAAGCAATTTTGAATAAAAATGCAATCTTTCTTTACATGCACTAAGATAAATGACAAAGACTCAAAAGATCAAAATGTCAATCAATTCAAAATGCCTAGTATTTTTGTATTTTCAATATAAGAAAAAATGAAAATGCATGGACTGAAAAACAACTTGAGATACAAAGACTCTACTATATATCAAAAGAGACAACTCAAGTAGGATACCAAGGAGAAAAACACCCAACCCAATGTACAAGGACAATCAAAATGAAAAGGTGACGAGAAAGGCACCGCCCAAAAATTCAACCAAAGGCAGGTTTCCTGCCATCCCATAGACACTTAACAGTCACTACAGAGACCCAAGAAGACTCAACATTCATCAAAACCTACCCAGCAACCACCCAACCTAGCAATCAAGCAAAAGAGGTTGATGTACATGACTTTTCAGGGGAAAATCGCATATGTACATAGCTTGCAGAAGGACAACACATGCATATACGCGACTGTCAAGAAAAAATCCATGTATATGTGTCAAAAACAAAACTAGGCTAAGGAGGAGGTTGAAAGACTCAGATCTAGAGCGAGCAAAGGTTGTCAAGCAATGATACGACAAGAAATGCAATATGTGCGAGAGAAATATAAGCAGAAAAACACTCCAAACCCTGAAAAAAGAAGATTCAATCCCTAGTATGGTCACCAATTCTATTATGAGGAAAATGTCTCTATGGCTAGGGGTAAACCACAATAGACGGAAATGACTGTAGAAATAAACTCTATTCTCAAGTATGATATATAAACAAATATGCTAGAAAAACAAGATAAAAGTCCTACCTCGTCCAGACATTTGATGAAGTCCGTCGTTGAGCACTTGACCGTCCGTAACTAGTCCTCAACAACCAAGCAAAGCAAGCATATGGCCATAATCTATGATGTTATCATATTCAATAGCATAATCCATTATCATTCATAACCAATACACCCATGGAATAATAATTCAAATATTTGCAAGATATCAATTGGACAAGAAAAAAGTATTTGTATTAGGATATGATCAATAGAAGTGAATAAGTTACAGACTTTTGTGTCGGCACGGTTCAAAACTGAGAAACTAAGTTCCTTCCAGCTGGGCCTCCACCAAATACAAGCTCATGTAAGAGATACAATGAAGTTCTCAATCGTCAAGGGAAGAGCTTAGGGGTTGAACACTGTGTTTAGACTTAAAGGACAAAGGGATGCAGACTCAATATAAAGTAAATAATTCCTCTAGAGTAACTTTGCTCCCAAAGTTGAATTCTTTCTCCTCTTTTCCATAGCTTAGAATTGGCCCATTTATAGTCATCAAGTGGAACTGAAGGGCCAAGTTGAAACATTTCTAGTATATGGAAGGCCAAGGATCATTGATCTCCTATCGTGACATGGAAACCCAACTCCATTTTTCAATTTTGGGTGCAAATCCCAATGTACGTGGGCTATAGTGGTGCAACCTACGTATATGCATGTTGTATAGTAGGCAAGGTGCATATATGTGGAAAAAATGTATTTTTAGCTCTGGGATTTGTAAAAAGGGTTGACAAGTCTACATAGGGAAATGGAAAAAGGCCCTCTGTACAAGATTGCATAGGGTGAGGAAAATCTTTCTATAACAAGATGTGGAGAATAGGAGAAGAATTCAACTTTGAGAGCAAAGTTACTCTAGAGAAATTATTCACTTCATATTGAGTTTTCATCCCTTTGTCCTTTTAAGTCTGGACTCATTCTTCAACCCCCAATATATTCCCTATTTGATGGAGAACCTCATTGTCTCTCTTATATGCGATTTCCTTTGGTGGAGGATTGAAGTGGTGGAGGCCCAGATGGAAGGGACATAGTTTCTTGGTTTTGAACGTTCCGACACAAAAAAAAAAATTCATACACTTCTGTTGATTAGATTTTAATAGAAATACTATTTTCTCGTCCAATTGATGTATTTCTAATGTTTGAATTGTTATTCCATGGGAGTATTTGTTATGAATGTTGATGTATTATGCTATTATATGTGCTAACTTTATATATTACCACCATATTCTTGCGTATCTTTGTTGTTGAGGACAAGTTGCAGGTATATAGCTTTGAGTCAAGTGCTCAACGATGGAATTCATTGAACGCCTGGATGAGGTAGGCTATTTATATTGTCTTGTTATAATGTTTGTTTATATAACATACCTGAGATTAGTGTTGATTTCAGCGTTCATTTCCGTATGTTGTGGTTTATCGCATGCCATAGAGTGATTTTCCTCGTAACATAATTGGTGACCATACGGGGGAGTGAATTTTCATTTATGGGTTCTCCTTTGATTGATCTCATTTATATTGAGTTTCTTGTCATCTTATTGCTTGACAACCTATTTTCATTTTGAGTCTGAGTTTGTTGGCCTTATCCTTAACCTAGAAGTGTTTTAATACATATACATGATTTTTCCCTGACAGTCACGTACATACGTGATCTGTTGTTCTATAGGAAGCATATATACATGGGTCTCTCCTAAACAGTCGTGTACATCATCCTTTTTTTCTTTATTTCTGAGTTTGATGTTTGTTGGGTAAGTGTTGATGGTTGTTGAGTCTTCTCATGTCTCTATCATGACTTTTGAGCGCCTATAGAGTGATAGGAAACCTTTCTTTGGTTGAAGTTTTGGCTGGTTTTTCTTTCTCATCATCCTTTTCATTGGTTTTCCTTGCATTCAGGGCTGGGTGTTTTCTTCTTGATACACTACTTGGTTTTATATATATATTAAGCTGATGTTCAGTCCTTCATTTTCATTCTTTTATATTGAAAAAAAAAACATACATTTTGCAGTGTTGGCTTTTGATCTTTTAGGTTCTTATCATTGATCTTAGTACATATATGGAAAGATTGCATCTTATTTGAAATTGCAGAATTGAATTGAAAATTGCATTTTGAAAAGCTTATCATTTATTGGGAATTGAAGTTAGGACTTTGCATTGTGTTCATATTCATTTATTTTACTTGTTGATTCATAAAATCATCAATTTCATGACCAAACCTACCGAGTAAAAAAACCACTAAAAGTAACGCTGATAAATTTAAAATTGATTAGAAACGATTTTATTTTTCAGGGTGCACAAACTAGCTTAAGATTTAGTGCCTTGGAATAGGATTTTGTGAGTAAACTTCTCCAAGGCTATTAAACTCAACATATGTGTCTGATTAGGGGAGTGGTGAAATCCATTGTATAATTGGTGATGTCAGGAGGATCCTCTCACACTGGAGTTAAGCACGAGGTCATGGGAAGTTGGTTGAGGAGATATCCATCCAATACCTTCTTAGCATCAGAGATATTTTTGGGGATCTATTCATATATGGGGGTCTTTCTAGTACCTTTACCTCTGTGAGAGGCAGTTCTTTCGATATTTCAAGATTTGTTTCCCTACCCATATGCTAGACCTGACTTACAATTGCTCTCCTATGCATTGGTTATATCGTGGTGACTTAGTTTCTTGACATAGGTAGCCACATAGGTTACTTGCAGAGGTTATTTTGTACGTACCCTAGGTCAGATAAGGTTCGGACAACACAAAACCTTTATGGAGGATTAACTCTTCGAGGGGATCTAACCAAATAGTTGTTAATCCCATGAGGGCCCTTATAATGGATTCAGATACCTTCGATCTTTTGCAGGGAGTTTCATGTCCCACTTAGCAAAGTCATACCTACTTTAGGCAGGGAGGCCCATTTCAGACACTTTATCTTGTTTGTGTACATATTTTCCTTTTTCTTATTTTGGTGTGCTCTTTGATTATTTTTTGGCCTTAGGATTTGTTTTTATATATCAAGTGTTGAGTCATCATGGATCCAGAACAACTTCCTCCCAGGTCTCGTTGTTTGTTAATGTTACCACCACATATTGATTATTTTCCTTCTAAAAGGCATAAAGTTATCAAATGTGGTACACACACTTCCATTTACCAGACTTTGTGTCATACAAGTATGAGTACTAAGTCGAGTCAGAAAGATACTGGGATTCCTTCAACTCCCATACCCACTATAGTTAAAGATACTCCTTCGACACCTTCAACCACCATGGTTGTAGTGCCGGAGGTTCCCATTATCACTATTGTCTGGCCTATATTTAATACTCAACCTATAGTCACAAATCCTTTTTGGTCTCTTTTTCATTCATCAGGCTACAATACTCATTACATCCCTACAACCTCTAGCCCTTTTTCTTATGGTATGTCAAATTTCACATCACAATTTTCATCCTCCATTCTAGCATCTAATATAAATACTAGTATTGGAATTGGGGGCATGGCTCCTTCGCATATTTTGTTCTCATTTGGTAGTGCTCATATTCCTCAAATGACTCCTATGGTTGGAATCCTACCTTCTTTTAACCCCAGGTCTAATATTGGTATTAATGATCCTGGATGGAGTAGTCAACCTAGAGGAAAAGTTGTTGCTTATGTTCTATCCTTTACACCTACCTCCTACACACCAATTCCAACCAACACGTTTGGAATGATGATGTAGGAGCATCCTATAAAGACCAAGTGCGTGCCTAAAACCAAGGAGAGAACTGGACACGCAGATGCAATTAAATATGTTTTTGTGAAAACGTTTTGAATTTCAAAATCTAAAACATTAATGTAATGGGCAGGAGGAAAGTGCATTATCATTTATGTATTGAAGATCGAAACTGATTTTGGAGTGTATGTTCCTATCCGTGGATGTAATGGGCATTTATGTATGTTTAATGCAAGTAGGTAGATTTAAATGATAGATTAGACAGTTTAGGAGCTTAGGAGGGAAAACAGATGATAGACACCCTCAACCCTTGTATCATTGTTACAACATAATTCAGAATTCGTAAGTTGTAGACTTGCAGAGGAGAATAGAAGAGAGCAGAGAATTTTATGCATATTTAGTTGTTGTTATTTACCATGTACAAGAGCACTGGAATTAATAGAAAAAATATTTGATTCCAAATCTATGTGTTTGTTATGGTTGTTGGGACCACCTGTTAAATGGTATGTTACAGGTTTGTTTGCATTTTCTGTGTGCATTTTATTTCAATGCTATGTGTGTGTGTGCAGACTGTAGAATTCTATGTTGAATTTTTGAATTATGGATAAGGGGAGAATGAGTTTCATTTGTTTCCCTTTCTAAGAACTCCTGCAAAGAGTGAAGTGGAGGGTCTGCAAGGAGTGCTTCGACCAGGTTCTGAAATTAATCTCAGAACACTCAGAAGGGTTACAACTGTGTCCTCACAGGAAGGAGTGTTAGCAAGGCATAGAGTCGTGCAAGGTGTGTGTAGGCTAGGAGAGGTCTTGGATTTTACAAACCCAAGAGGAATATTGAAAGACTGTTGTTGTAGAGAGCGCAGAGTCAAGGGTTGAAAATAACCAAAGGTTATTTGAAATTTTCTGCAAGGAGTGTGCAGAGAGACCTCGCATATCAGAGTTCGGGAAGTGGCATGACCAGTGGTTTGGGTCGTTACATTGCAGATTCTTGGTTAGAGAAATCCGTGTGGATAGGTGGCAAGAAATCACCCCATAAGCAGAGTAAAGCGGAGGACAGAAGTGGCGTGTATGTGTTGCTTTGGCAGAGTCCACATAGCATTGACTTATCGTGTTTCGGGGATTCGCAAGGGAAGAGGACAGAAACTCAACACTCTGACTCGCAAAGTCATGAGTTGTGAAAGGTGCTTACATTTAGGTGTTGTGTGGTCCTATTGGACTAGAGACTGAAGAGAGGGGGCTTACACCTTAGCCCATTCACATTTCACCTTTCGTTGATTTCTCAGAGCGGTGGCATTGGGTTGAAGCGTCGAACTCATGAGACCCAAAATCATTGGGGTCTTAGACAAGGGGTTTTTCTTAACTCTTTTTGTGGTTTAGAGATGATCCTGTGTGAATCTTAGGCCCAAGGGAAGGGGGCCTGCACCAGTTGTGGTATCAGAGCACAAAACCAATTCTTTTCTTTCTGTAACAGAGAGAAAAGAGGCATTTTACAACCATGCCATCGAGAAGAAGAGAGAGGCCAATACCTGATCTAGCAGTGGAAAGAGAGATGCGTGAATTATGTGTCAGGCTTGTTTCTATGGAGACAACATAGAGGAGAAAAATTGACACTGGAGATATCAACGAAGATGAATGTGAAAATGAAGCTAGAAATGAAGGAGAAGAAATTACAGTCGAAGATGCTGCAGAAGAACACTTATTCAGAGCTGTTGCAAGGATAGGTGCCAGGGAAAAAATGGACATTCTAATGTATGATTTCAAATTTGACGTTGAAGAGCTTCTATATTGGATTAGGGCTCTAGACAAATACTTCAACTATGAGGATGTCGAAGAGGATAAAAAAGTTAAACATGTTGTTACCAGACATAAAGGGCATGCAACACTATGGTGGGATGAACTGTAGGCTGATAGGCATTGCAAGGGCAAGCCAAAAATCAAGAGCTGGGACAGAATGGTCACAAAAATGAAGGCCAAATTCATACCCAGAGATTATCAAATATATATATTTCAGATGATACAGAATTTGAGATAGAATCTGATGACGGTGAAACAATACACCAAAGAGTTCTACAAGATAAACATCAGAGTAGGTCATCGGGAAAGTGATGATGAGAAAGTTTCGAGATATATGAATGGTCTATGATACGACATTCAGGATGAGATGAGCTTGATGACAATCTGAACCGTAGAATATGCTTATAAGATGGCTCTGAAAGCTGAAGAGATGTTTATCCGAAAGCAAGGTCAAAGAGGATGAGTCAGAAGTTAAAGAAGAGGCAAGGAAATTCCCCAAGACAAAACGCAGAAGTCCAAAGATGAGGGGAAGAAACCACAAACTTATTCTAAGAGAGGAGGAATCTCATAGGGGAGACAATATGCTGACGAGGCAGAGGAGGCAAAGTGAAATGTTTTGATTGTGGAAAAATCAGACATAAATTCTATGAGTGTCTAGATAGGAATAAAGAGGGTGGTGAAACTCACTTTTCCGAAGCTCAAGGATAGAATTTTGAGGTAGAAGACGTTGAGGGTGGAAGATCTTTGATGATGTAGAACATTCTCTTGAAGCTATATAAGGAGCCACATAACCCATCCCAAAGAAACAATCTATTTCAGACTGCTTGCAAGACCAAAGACATGGTATGCAAGGTCATAGTAGACATCAGTAGTACAGACAATATTGTATTTATGGAAATGGTAGAAAAGTTGGAGCTGGAGACTATTGCGCATCCAAGCCTGTATAAATTCTCGTGGCTGCAAAAAGGACATCAGGTAAATGTCACTAAACAATGTTTAGTTGAATTTAAAATAGGGGGATATAAAGATGAGATTTTATGTGATGTCATTCCCATGGATGTTTGTCATCTATTGTTGGGAAGACCATGGAAATATGACAGAAATGTGGTGCATGATGGGAAAAACAACACATACACTCTAGGAAAAAATGGTAGGATGCACATGTTGCTACCTATTAAGAATAAAGAAGTGGTACCAGAGGTGAACAACACCATACTTTTCATGAGTGGAAAGGAACTTCTTAAGGAGGTTAAGAAGAAGGAAGAAACACAATTTATTATGGTTAGGAAATCCAAAATGTTTTTGACCAGTACGAAAATAGATGATTTGCTGGAAGAAATCTAGGAGTTGTTGGAAGAATTTGTTGATATAATAGTGGATGAACTACCCTATTCATTGCCACCTATCAGGAGTATAAGTCATCACATTGATATTATATCTGGATCCATTTTTCCGAACAAAGCAGTATATCAGTTGACGCCACAGGAAAATGAAGAAGTTAAGACACAGGTCTAGGATTTAATGGAGAAAGGATTAATTCCGGAGAGCTTGAGTCCATGAAATGTTCCAACAGTGCTCAGCCCAAAGAAATCTAGGGGCTGGAGAATGTGTATTGACTCAAGGGAAATCAATAAGATCACCATCAAATATAGGGTTCCTTTGCCAAGGATGGATGACTTGATGGATTTCTTGAGTGTAGCAAAATATTTTTCAAAGATTGATTTGAAAAGAAGGTACCATCAAATTAGAATGAGGGAAGGTGATGAATGGAACACAACATTCAAAACCAATGAGGGGTTATACAAATGGCTTATCATGCCATTTGGCTTGACGAATGCACCGAGCACCTTCATGAGGTTAGTGAACGAGGTTCTGAAGGACTTCATTGGAAAATCTATGATTGTATATCTTGATGATATATTAATCTTCAGCAAAACTGAAGCAGAACACTTGAAGCATTTAGCTACCGTGATGAGAAAATTGCAGCAAGATAAATTGTTGATCAATATGAAGAAATCATCATTTATGAAGACAAAACTCATTTATTTGGGTTTTTTTATCTTTGTAAATGAATTGAAAATGGATCCAGAGAAGATAAAGGTAATTAAGGATTGGCCATTGCCGAAGAGCATATTTGAATTTCGAAGCTTCCATGGGTTGGCTAGATTCTACAGGAAATTCATCTGAAACTTCAGTAAAATTAGCGCACTGATGATGGATACGGTGAAGAAGTGGGATAAATATTTTCACTGGATAGACAAAGCAGAGAAGAGCTTCAACCTGCTAAAAAGGAAGATCACTGAGCAACCGATTATGGTTTTGCCAGATTTCAGCAAGACATTCCAGGTCATGTGTGACGCGAGTGGATTTTCCATTTGAGTGGTCTTGAGTCAAGACAACAGGCCGATTGTGTATTTCAGTGAAAAACTGAATGAATAAAATATCAAGTACTCCATGTATGACAAAGAATCCTACGCAGTCATACAAGCATTGAAGAAATGGAGGCACTATTTGGTTCCCAAAGAGTTCATTTTGTACAACGATAATCATGCTTTACAATTCGTGAATCAAAAAGAGAAGTTGAACCAAAAACATGCTAAATGGGTTGAGGTCATGCATAATTTTACTTTTGCGATTAAACATATTTCTAGAACTGCTAACAAAGTTGCTGACACTTTGAGAAGGAAATGTTTGCTTATGCAGGAATTTAGAGTCAAGACTTTGGGTTTTGATAACCTCAAATAATTGTACCGAGATGATCCAGATTTCAAAGAGGCATATGAGGCATATGAGAATACAATTCTCAGGGACAGAAGCCAATGGACCGAATACATGATCCAGGATGGATTATTGTTCAAAGGCTATCAACTATGTATTTGTAAAATCTCCATGAAGGAGAATCTGCTAAAGGAGAAGCACAGTGGAGGATTGGTCGGACACTTCGATCATGGAAAAACGTTCTCAAAGATTAATGGTTCATATTTCTAGCCAGGGATGAGAGCGAATGTGAAGAAATTTGTGGATAGATGCAAAATTTTCCAGCACACGAAGGGAAAGAGGAAGAACGTAGGGTTATACCAGCCCTTACCCATACCTGAAAGGTCGTGCAATGCAGTGAGCATGGATTTCATATTAGGACTGCCAAGGACACAAAGGGGATATGATTCAATCTTTGTAGTAGTGGACAGAGTTTCAAAGATGGCACATTTAGTATCGTGCCAGAAAACCAGCGATGCAACTCATATTGCGAACTTGTTTTTCAAGGAAATCGTCAGACTTCACAGCTTGCCAAAGAGTATTTTTTTTGATCGAGATACCAAGTTCGTGGGACATTTCTGGAGGACCTTATGGAAGAATATGGGGACAAACTTGTCTTTTAGCTCAGCGTATCATCCTCAGACAGATGGACATACAGAGGTCGTGAACAGGAGCTTGGGAGATTTTCTAAGGAGCCTAGTGATTGAACACCACGGTCAATGGGATCACATTCTACCACTGGAGGAATTTTCTTACAACGATTCACTCAATAAAAGCACAGGGAAAAGTCCATTCCAGATTGTATATGGAATGCAGCCAAGGGGAGTTTCTGATTTGAAAGATTCAGAACAAGCTAAATTCAGGAGTGCTAGTGCAGAGGACTTTGCAGAAGGAATGAAGGAGCTTCACAACAGAATTAGGGAGTGGTAGTAGAGTTCAAGTCAAGAGTACAAGAGTAGAGCAAATCAACACAGGCGAGAACTTCAATTTGAAGTTGGTGATTTGATTCTTGCGCATTTGAGGAAGGAAAGGTTCCCAAGGGGAACGTATAATAAACTCAATATGAAAAGGATTGGACCGTGCAAGGTCATAAGGAAATTTGGGGCAAACACATATGAGATTGAATTACATGATGGGGTTAGAATCTCACCGATATTCAATGTCGTGGATTTGTAACCTTACAGAGCTGAAGAAGCAAGAAAAGAAGATGAAAAAGAAAAGATTCAATGGAAGAAACAAATTCCTATAGATGAAAAGCCACAGATGGAAAGCATAATTGACAAGAGGATTAGCAGAAAGACCATGAGAAAAGATTATTTTGAATACTTGATCAAGTGGAAAGGACACCCAATTGAAGATGCCAGCTAGGAGAATGAAGCAGAAATTCAAAGACATGGACAGACCATGCAAGAGCTCATGAATAGGAGTTCATGAAAATTTTCAAGTGAGGGAGTATGATGCAGCGGCATCGTATAAAGCCCAAGTGCGTGCCTAAAATCAAGGAGATAGTTGGACGTGCAGATGCAATTAAATACGTTTTTGTGGAAACGTTGTGAATTTCAAAATATGAAACATTAATGTAATGGGCAAGAGGAAAGTGCATTAGCATTTATGTATTAAAGATCCAAACTGATTATGGAGCATATGTTCCTATCTACGGATGTAATGGGATTTTATGTATGTTTAATGCAAGTAGGTAGATTTAAATGATAGACTAGATAGTTTAGGAGCTTAGGAGGGAAAACAGATGATATACACCCTCAACCCTTGTATCATTGTAACTACATAATTCATAATTCGTAAGCTGTAGAGATGCAAAGGAGAATAGAAGAGAACATAAGAAATCTTTGATTCCAAATCTATGTGTTTGTTATGGTTGTTGGGACCACCTGTTAAATGATATGTTACAAGTTTGTTTGCATTCTCTGTGTGCATATTCTTTCAATGCTATGTGTGTGTGTAGACTCTAGAATTCTATGTTGAATGTTTGAATTATGGATACGGGGAGAATGAGTTTCATTTGTTTCTCTTTCTGAGAACTCCTACAAAAAGTGCAGTGGAGGATCTGCAAGGAGTGCATCAACCATGTTCTAAAATTAATTTCAAAACACTCAGAAGCGTTACAATTGTGTCCTCATAGGCATGAGTTTTAGAAAGGCACAGAGTCATGCAAGGTGTGCACAGGTTGGGTGAGGTCTTGGATTTTACAAAACCAAGAGGAAGATTGAAAGACTGTTGTTGTAGAGAGCGCAGAGTTGAGGGTCCAAAATAACCAAAGGTTATTTAAAATTTTATGCAAGGAGTGTGTGCGGAGACCTTGCATATCGGAGTTCGAGAAGTGGTGTGACCAGTAGTTTGGGTTGTTACATTATAGATTACTGGTTATCAAAATCTGTGTGAACAGGTGGAAAGAACTCACCCCATAAGCAGAGTAAAGAAGAGGAGACAAGTGGCGTGTACGCGTCGCTTTGGTAGA
Organism: Picea mariana; assembly: GCA_032191745.1. Classification (NCBI taxonomy): domain Eukaryota; kingdom Viridiplantae; phylum Streptophyta; class Pinopsida; order Pinales; family Pinaceae; genus Picea; species Picea mariana. Next base: position 18,902 of record JASDQU010371846.1, on the reverse strand, counting down.
GTCCACATAGCGTTGACTTATTGCATTTTGGGGATTCACAAGGGAAGAGCATGGGAGATCAACACTCTGACTCACGAAGTCACGAGTTTCGAAAGGCACTTACATTTAGGTGTGGTGTGATTCTATTAGACTGGATACTGAAGAGAGGGGGCTTACACCTTAGCCCATTTGCATTTTGCGTTGCGGTGATTGCTGAGAGCAGTGGCATTGGGTTGAAGCGCCGAACTCATGGGACCCAAAATTGTTGGGGTCTTGGACAAGGGGTTTTTCTTAACTCTTGTCGTGGTTTAGAGAAGATACTACATAGATCTCAGGCCTAAGGGAAGGGGGTCTGCACCTGTTGATTGTTGAGATCGATGGCATTGGGTTGAAGCGCCGAACTCATGAGACCCGAAATCGTTGGGGTCTTGGACAAGGGGTTTTTCTTAACTCTTGTCATGGTTTAGAGAATATCCTACGTGGATATTAGGCCCCAGGGTAGGGGGTCTGCACCACATGATGAATCCACCTCTATCCTTCAGATTCACACCAGGAGGAGTTCAGTTTCACACCTTGGAAAATCCCCAACCCGGGCTACTCTGACTAGGGGAATTATTTGCAATCCTCATAATAACATTCCTACTAGAATGGTGCCCAACCAACCATTTATGAATCATTTTGGAGGGGGGGTTTACAATCCCGAACAATGCCATGGAGCATACCAGAACCCTGGATGGGTTTTGATTCCCTAGCAACAATATTTCTTGGGAGCTTGGGGCCAGATGCCACAACCCCATCTCCCTTTTTTGTCCATCCTCAATTTTCCATACTTGTCAAGATTAATGAATAACCATGTGTGTCATGACCTAACATGGCCCCCTGTCCCCACCAAGATTCCTTCAGATATTCTAAAATTTGAGGGAAATATTGGTGGGGATCCTGGTGATCACGTCACCAATTTCTATATTTGGTGCTCTTATAATTCCCTTAACGATGATTCTATTTTGTTAAGATTGTTCCAATGCACCCTCACGGGGGTCAATCGAAATGGTACATAGAGCTACTAGGGATCGGGGGGGGTACATAACTTTTAATCATATGGTTTTAGTCTTCTCAACCACTTCCAATTGTCATTTTGTTATGATGTCAACATAGAATTTTTTTTGTCCTTCCACCAGGACAAAGCCACACATATCTCAAATAACATCCAAGAGTGGCATAGACGGAATAGGTTGATCAAGGCCTACATCCCTCCTGATTTCCTACTGGAGTGTCTCCTTAAGCCTTTACAACATTATATTTCTAAGGATGTTTCAACATATGGAGTTACATCTGAGGAAGAATCAATTTTTAAATACCAACAGTTAGATCTTATATATGCTCAGTCTAGGATGTTATACAAAAATCTTCCAGACACATCGAGGTTAATATATGACCCTAGACAAAAGCCCGGGACTCATGATGATGGCATCGTAGGCTCTTCAACTGTTATGTCTATAGACTTGGTGACAATCTAGTTGAAATATTTGTCTCTAAGCCAGTCTGTAGAAGGAAAGTATTCATCTGTGTCCTCAACTTCCACTTAGTGGACGAACGTACATTTTGTGCAATCTTCAACCAACCCAAATGGTAACCAACAACGAGGAGGGAATAAAAGGAAAGGACGTGGTAACAATCATAAGGGTGGGAGGAATAATAATAATAATAAACCCAAGGAAAATGTTAACAATGATAAATCGAAAAATAATGTTGGTGAGGAAAATAATTTTCAAGTGGAGTAACACCACCAACTGTGTGCAGACCTTCCACAAACCTCCCAGCCTTAGACCACACTACTCATCACTCTCAGCAGTAGGTCACCCCTGAGCTGGGACTAAGTTCCATCGAGCAAGGGAATCCTAGGCTAGGCAAGGTGAATAGGAAAACATACAGAGAAACCATAAGGATTCTCTCTAGAAGCCTTTCTACGCCCACTACTCACAAACTCTCATTCCCCACATGCTTGTTCCACCCAGGAGTATACACCTTCACAAGCACAATCCATCGGTGCTTCACCTCCCTCTATGGGTATCGACAACAATTTGGATCAAGAATTCTCAGAGCTCTGTAGCTGGTGCTAAAATCTCTCTGGGAGAAAACTACTTCCCAACAGACTCTCTCACACGGAGAGAGCTGCTCATAGGCCTGACAACCTGCCTCTTCATCCGCAACCACCTCCCTCTCCTGGAGAGAGTGTTGCACATAGTCCTGACAACCTGCTTCTTCAACTTCGTTCATGCAAAAGGAGGACAACAACAAGACTCGGCAAGGAACATATGACAACAACAATCCACACTCAACCAAGGGACTGCATGGCCACAACAACCCATAGTTATAACACGCATGGCATAGACAATTATGGTATGCTCAGGTTTCATAGAATACAACCACCCAAAAATGGCTCAGGTACTGAATCGACTCTGCAATGGAAGATATATTGGGTTTATGGACTCACAGGTTAGCTTTCCCCTCCCGACGAGTTCTCTCAATAGTTTATAGGTATGCAAAGTACATACGTCTAATGTTTTCAGGTTTCAGACTATGGATGGAAGTATAGAATCCAACCACTTTCCCGACTAGTTTTCTCAACTACATGTGGGTATGCAGAGGGAATACGTAGATACAAAATGGGTTCAGATGAAGATCCCTTGATCCCAACGAAATCAGGCAGAGGATGATAGACCACCGGAGTGAACCCCCAACACGGCTAACTTTTGCAGCTTTAACTGCATGGGCCCAGGTCAACACTTGTCTTCCTGGAGCTGCATGGATTTCCTTTTTCACACATTGCCTTTCCCATGACTTAGGATAAAAAATGTCTTTCACACAGCTTTGCAATAATAATGAATTATTATTATCAAGTATTTAAGCCCCTAAGCTTAGCCCCTCTTTCCAACCTTTCAGCCCCTTTCCCTTACCCAACTTGTGGAAGCTTATTCCTCCATCACTCTTTCTACATGGTCAGTCTGAACACGGAGATGTTTAAATTTATTAATGATATGCATAGTTACATATACAAAATCAAGCTCTTGGCCTTTAACACTTAGGCTCTCCAGCCCAATAAACACATAGTCTCACCAGCTTATCAACACTCAACTCACTAGCCTAAAAAACATGTTTACAATTCATAAATACAATAGGGGCTCATCCTTGGGGATATTACAATCCCCTCCCCTTATTTTTTCACTGTCCTTAGTGAAACTCTTTACACAACATCAACAAGATTTCCAAAATCTTCAAAAATATGTGGGTATTCTACCTGCATAGCATCTACATCCTTCTATGTTGCATCCTTAGGATCGTACTAGGTTCAATGGACCTTTACAAGCCTTATGGATCGATTATGGAGTTGTTTTATTTTCTGTGCCAATATGCGCACCAGATACACTTGCAAGATGCCTTCTTTCTCTACCTGAATCAAATTCCAATCAATATCTTGATTAGCAACAAGTATATATATGTATATACAGGAAATTCTAATAACATTATAACATGTATACAAGATACACAACATACAATAAATAGATAATTTTACTTATCTTTTGATTGAGAATACCTTCCACCCCTGAGAAGGGTTATGACTCCATCAGGGCAATGGATTCTCAAGATAGCCATGATCCACAATCCATATCCACATGGTCTAGGCCAAGGTACCAAACCTTAGCAACACTCCANCCCAACCCAGGAGTGTACACCTTCACTATCACACAGTCCATCGACTGCTACATCTCCCTTTCGTTGGGCTTCAGAAACATGTCGACTCAAGAAGTCTTAGAGAACCATGGCTTGAGGAGTTCCAACTACCCTCAGAGGTCTCCAATCAACATCTTCCCCGAGCTACTCTTTGTATTTCACATTCTAAATTTAATCGACATCATCTCATCTGCATCACCCAAATGCATTTATCATGAGAAAACATAAAAGAATTCATTTAGGAACTCCAATTAGTTCAAAAGGGAATTCAAATTTTCCCCCAAAACATGAAATTATATTTCATAATTCATCTTGGTTGTTGTTATATTATGAATGCAACCATCCTTGTGGTTTTCCATAGGCACCAAACTGCATACCATTTTTCCTGTAATGCTTCCTCTTTCATACAACCAACAAATTGTCAATATTTTTTGTACACCATAATTCAACATGTACAACACCTTATGAAATGATCTTAGAATTACCTGCACCTAGCAATTCAACCACAATTACCAAACAATTTAACCAAATAGAATGACTCATCATTCTATGCATATGAATGTTCATAATTAATAACAGAGAGTTTATTATTTCAATTTTCTGAACATAAAATTTTATGTAGTCTCTATTCCTGTGAATACCTGCCTTGCAACTTTCATGCTGCAATGTTTAATAGTTCCTCAATGTTCTCAACTTCACGAGTTAGAAACATTTCATCCATTAGTATAATTATTTCCATGCCAAAAACATATATACATGCTCTCACAAAATGCATTCAACAAAGTGTATATAAGTATACAAGTCCATTAGGTATGAGTGAAACTCTACCTCTTACTAGACATGAGTACAACTCTCAATGCCTATTTATTCAATGCAACCTTGTATTGATTTACATAATTCTCTTTATCTCATTCATGTATCTCACTATCCATAAGTTGTAATTCTTGCCAATGTGTTGACACATTCTCCACACACTTCCTATTGTCTTACCAATTAATTGGATGCCTTCCTTTTTGACCTGAACACTGCACCAAGAATATAATTATGTGGTGTTCATTAGTGTTAAAAAAAAGGTTGCAGTCCAAGTTTTATTTAAAGGTAGGAAGCGTTTAGTACCTGTGAGGCTCATAACCTTTCCATATCCGTACCTTACCATATCCAACCATGTCCTGGTATTATACATGACTATCTTACTGGCATTCATTCCTATAACAAGTTCTTATCTTTAATTATTTGGTTATCACCCCATAATCAAATTAACATGACATTCTCATATGTCAGTGTGTGCATTCAAAAGCTAGAAAATCTTTGAATTAACACAAGCCTCCAGCCTTTACCACATCCAGTGGTATGCACTCAATAATATAATCATGTGATTTTATAAAATAACTCTGGCTAAGGAAATTCTTACCTAAATTTCCTTTCAACAATTATGCAAAAAGAGTAATAAAAACTCATACCTACATGATGGCCATTAATAAATTTTATACTACTTGAATGTTTGATGGAAGTAGAAATTCCATGCTTCTTTTCTCCAACTTATAACCAACACTCCAGCTCTCTGTTGCTTCCCTACTTATGCAACAACATCACCAACAACACTTGAAAACATGCAAGCATTCTTTTCTCTGGCTGACCCCATCAAGCCATAACATAATTGCTGCCATAGAAATTGCACCAACTTCTTTCCCATGTGCAACTTTTCCTTGCTGATCCCAAAAGTCTTCAATTCTTCCCGTATTCCTGAATCTTCTTGTGCTCTCATTGTAGTCACTGTACATGACTATTTTTGTCCTGAGCACTTTCTAGCCAAATCACTCTTGGTTTCCTTTGCATTTATAGTCCCAAACTAATATGATATTAACCTTCAACTTTCGTTAATTTCCTGGGTCCAACTATCCCAATCTTGTACTTGGGTGAATCAAATTCCACACCAAGCTATTTTATAGACTCTGGATTCTTCAACATCTAGTTACTCTTCAGGACTGAACTTTTTCAGCCCTTTCCCAATGAAATACTTTAGTACTTGAGGTTTTCTTGTACTCTCCACTTCTCTTTTGCTAGTTGGACATCTATCTCATGATTTCTTCTTCCATTATCTTAGGATGTTGATGGAATTGACTCCATCCAGGAGTTTTTCCTTGTCTATGTTGCATACTTGCCATCACATATTATGTTGATTATTATTTTTCAACATTCCATTATTATTTGGATTCCTCTAATTCATCTTCTGCATGAACGAATTATAATTCCCTAAAACCTTCCTTCCTTATTCCCATTCTTTGCATCTCCATATGAACTTATGGTTTATGCATTATCATGTATTGTAGATGGTTTTCTCCACCTAGAATTCACATTTGATGGGAAAGAATTGTCACCTGGACTGTCTTCCCCAAACAAGAATCCCATTTAGGGTTTCCATGTTGCTTATTAAACCCAACATCTGATCCAATGACTTCTGAAAAATCTCAGATGTAGAATAAAGAATTTTCCCTGTCCTTTCTGATGCACTTGTTGTGCAAAAATATCTTTTCTCTAAGCTAATGGCTCTTAGATCTTTGTTGGACCCTATCATAAGGTTCCTATTAGGACCCTATAATGTACCTTTTTGCTCATACTTTTTTCTATCATTACATCCTTGGCCCACTCATATTTAAGCCTGCATTATCACCTTAATCTATTTTTCCAAAGGTATATAATGTTTCTTCTCTTTGCTATATGTTTAATTTGTTTTACATGTAATTTTACATTACTCTCATACTTATCCATTAATTAGAAATATATAGTTGCTAAAATAGTTTGAAGACTGTAGTTAATATATCGTTGCTACTTGAAGACCATGTTGTTGAAATAGTCAAATAGTACGCAAATCCCGTTGCTGAAACAGTCTGTGATTTGCGATGATAAAACAACATTTCACATACAACAGTAGCAAAAAATATCTGTTACACTGGCCGCAATAGATTTACCTTAAGCCAACACCATTACAACCATCATTGCTTCTTGAAGACCACATTGCTGAAACAGTCAAATAGTACACAAATCTTGTTGCTGAAACAGTCCATGATTTGCGATGCTGAAACAGTATTTCACATACAACAGTAACAAGAAAAGATAAATAAAGGAGCTGTTACACCGGATGCAATAGCTGTACCTCAAGCCAGCACCATTTCAACCACTATAACAACATTTTTCTATGGAAGATCAGAATATCCTATTCCAGCATAGAAGATTAGATCAGACCAAAAATAGGATTTGTACGTACACATGTAATTTTATGCTTAATTGTATTAAGAGGATTCTCCTCTTTAAATAGGGAAGAAATCACATTAGAAGGGAGATTACGAAAAGGATTAGCTAGAAGGGAATTATAGAGAAGGAGCCTGTTCACTTTGGATATTGTAACTTGTCACATTTGACAGATGAATAAAAGATCATTTTGAACATTTCTTCTTAGTTCCTTCAATTTCTGGGGAATCTTGTGAGAAGGAGAGGGCCCACCTTCTTCACAAGATTCACCCATTAGTTTCTGTAGTGTTTTAGTATTGTTTTTATTCATACCTTGTTAAAACTCTGTTTCCACTGATTGTTACATTGTTTTCATACAATTCATTCCTAGGTAATTTTTAATCATTTTGATTGGTAATTCTATTTGCAGAATGAGTTTATGAAAGTGTGATAGTCAGAGACAGGTGTTCAAGATTCCTACTTCAGGGAATAGGGTCCTATTCTCTGTTACAGAATAGCTATTTTTCTTTGCAGTATGCTGAAAGGTTCCTTTTTCCTAGGTTGTTCTTTCTTAATGTAATCCAAGATTCTTCTGATAATTATTTCCTTTTGAATCTTAAACTCTGCAATAGATAGATTGTTTTTACTGTAATTCATAGTAGAACTTCAGTCTGTTCAAAGCAAGGTGTGATTAGCAACTTTTACTACAACTTTGGATTGCTTTTGAGATTGAGCATATAGAGTGTGTGATTGCCTTTGAAATAAACAGACTTCCCTGGGTTGACAATTTATGTAACACTTGATTGTTTTAATTAATAAGTAATTATAGTGACCAACATTTTGGTGCCTTTGCAGGGGAAGAAAATTATAGATTTCAAAAGCATTTAAGTTTTTCTTTCATATATACAGATTGCAAGAGAGGACACGGACCCCCCAAGGAAACTGACCCTACAAGTGGCAGGGGTAGAGGAAGAGTAGGAAGAAAGACTTTTATCGACAAGATTATATCAAAATCTGAATCTGTTGTTCCTCAACGACCAAGCTCTCGAAAACCAAAGCCTCAACCTTCCTTTCAAGCGAACTTTGAAACAGAGACAGTTGAAAAACCAGCAGACAACATTGAGGATCGAGCAAGTGCAGTAGGGGAACAAACAGAAGAAAGCATGGATGGATATAATGAATAACTGCACCATGAAGAACAGGTAGGTCTTGAAGCAGAGGTAAACGATGAAAACTCTTTTTCTACCTTAGTATTTCCTATTGGTGATCTTCCTAGAGGAGTATCTCCCATGAAGAATATTCCACTTTTAGCTTTACCTAACTTTCATGGTTTATCTTCTGAAGATCCTGATGAATTCCTTTTCGAGTTTGACATATTATGCAGAAGTTATGATTACATTTCCAATGCTCAAAAATTAAAGCTATTTCCAGCAACATTAAAGGGAAATGCATTAAGATGGTTCATGAGTCTTGGAGGTCATGTAATCACAACATGGGATCAGATGAAACATAATTTTTTTCACAAATATCAAGACTATTTCCGAACAAGAGAAAAAAGAGAGGAACTATGCAAGATGATACAGAAAGAGGATGAAAATATGGAGGACTTTGTGGAAAGGCTACAGTATAATCTACAAAGATCCAGTCACCCGGATGTAAGTAAAGATATTCTTAAAACAATATTATTAAAAGGAGTAAGGGATGACTGTCTAGATATGCTAAATATGCTTAGAAAAGGGGACATATCTAAAGAATCATATGATGAAATTGTTAACCTCTGTAAAATATGTTCAAGAGAAGTTGCAAGGAATAGATCAAATAGTAGGGATACCACATTTTCAAGAGTTCAAAAATCAGCCAGTGGAGGAGCAACAAGAGTCGAAACAGGTAATTTACTTGAGGATTTTAAAAATGAAATGTTAAGTTCTTTTGCTTCACAAATTGACACCTTGCAGATTAAAAAGAAACAAGCCGATGCAGAAGCAACTCTGTCCATATTTTTCTCCAAATGCAGAGAAAAGCACCCACGAAGGGAATGCCCATTGGACAAAAAGCCAATTTGCACCATTTGTGATAAGGATCATGAAACTCAACAATGCCCTTCTTTACCAGGAATCAAAGCAGCATTACAACCAACTAATGAAGAAGTTGAAGCTGTCTATTTGTTGACACAGAGAAGGCAATGGAAACCACAGGGACAAGGTATGAATCCTAATATGCCATTTACATCTTTTAATCGTTGGAATAATTATCCTTCTTTTAGTCAAGAAAATTACCCTCCCTTTAACCAAATGCAATACCCAACCTCCAATCAAATGAATTACCCACCCATGAAACAAACAAACCCTCCCTTTGTAGACCCAACAATATGGACACGTTGGACTTCACAACAACAACCTTACCTTAATCAATGGAATCCAAATTGGAGAGGTCAACAACCCCCGTTCCCAAATCAATTTCCTCAATTTCAATCAAAATTTCAGCAACCACTCCCTTTACCATCAGGTGCTCCACCGACTAATCAAATGATGAGGCCCCAACTACCTATACAACCTAACCCTAACCCCAATAATAAGGCTATGCAGTGCATTGATATTCAAAACCAGCCTATACTCTCTCTTTTCCCTGCACAATGCAATGATATTCATTTACAATATGGGAAAATAGTAGAACCTATCATGGATGATGTTACCTCCTCTGATTTCGTTAAAGAAGAGATAAAAATGCATGATTTACTTGAAGAGGTACAAACGTCCTCAAACACTGTTGTTGAAATAGCAGAACCACCATTCCCTAAGCATTTAGCTTTGACTAAAACTCCTGAGCCACCTGCTTTCAATCTTCTAGAGAAATTACAAAATCTCTATGTCAAAATTCCACTATTAAA
>JASDQU010371845.1:107789-122352 GCA_032191745.1 Picea mariana | reverse complement strand
AGATATATCTACCACCATTCGAGAAAGTGTTTCAGTTCTTTAGTTTTATAGTTTCAACCTATTTCATTATTCAATAGAAAATATTGTTCACTGGATATTTGTGTTATTCTTCATGTCTCTGTGTTTATTGTATTCAGTCTGTTAATCAATTTGTTCCACTCCTTAATCCGGATCAATGGTATCAAAGCGGTCTGCTCTTCATTTATTTTTCTTTTTGATTGTCCCCAACAAGATGTGGGTACAAAAATTTGGGACTCGACCCAATCGAGTCATTGCAATATCGGCCATGCCGAGCCCGACAACAACCCATGGGAAAAAAAAGAAATATGATGGAGCAGGAGATCCTATTAAAATGTTTCTTAAAGAATCCCTCGCGCGACAAAGGATCAAAATGATGGACAACTTCGTGCAGATCCTTCAACAATTGCCCACAAGAGAAGCATCTTCATCAAGAAACCATGCAACCCCCTTCAAGGTACAAGTAAATTTTGATATTCCATTATTTAAAGGACTGATAGATGCGGATGTTGTAGATAAATGGTTGAATATACTCAAAGGGTATTTTTCAGTCCACAATTTTTCCGATAGGGAAGAGATCACTTTTTCACTCCTCAAGGTCATTCCCCACATTAAATACCAGTGGGATACTTACTCTAAGAAAAGGGTCGTATAGGAATCTACAATTTTTGTGGTGGACCCTACATGGGATTCCTTCTAGGATGCCATTAAAGAACAATACTACCTTGTTGGAAGCTATGAGGACCAGTACACTAGATGGACCAGTACATTAGATGGACTACCCTATGTCAAGAAAGGGACCATACAGTACCATATTTCACCAATATTTTCCATACCCTACACACCAAATTGGGTATCAAAGACTCTAAGCGTAATATGGTACTCAAATACCATGGATGTTTTCATAGATACATTCAAACAAAAATGTATTTTCTAGACATCGTCTCATTGGGCACGACTTATAGATACACTATCAAGATCGAGCATAAATTTAAGAAGAAAAGGTGAGAGTTTGGATCTACAAATCCCTCACAATCGAAGCAAGGTAAATGTGGCCCCAACCCACACAACAAGGGAAGAAGTCGATATGGCCACCCTCAAGACAACCAGTCCAAGGTGCAACATAAGAAGGGAAATGAGAAGACGAAGAAGGACATGGGAAAATGGTGTGAGTACCATAAAATCCCTTGGCACAACACCAAAGAATGTCGCTCCAAGCAGTCACTCATGGTCAAACTAAAGGCTTCTGAGTCAGAGGCCTATTTTGATTTCGAATCAAATATTGAATGAGGGAAGTGGATTATCGATCTTCAACCTAGTGCCACTATCGCTACCACCAAAGTCTGACCAAGCGAACCAGAAGAACCAAAGGAAGGGGAACGCCTCTTTCACTTGCAGATGCAGGTAAAGGAGGCTCTGCTTCATTTCATTGTCGATAGTGGTAGTTAGAAGAACCCGATTTCAATAGAGGTCATCAAACGACTGAACCTGCCAATGACACCACACCTGCAACCCTACACCATTGGATGGCTTCACAAAGGAAGATATCTTTGTGTCAGCCAAAAGTTTCATCTTCCCTACGGCATCAAGCCTTTCAAAGATGAGGAATTGTGTGATATTGATCCCCTTGAAGTTTGTGATGTTATTTTAGGGAAACCATATTTATGGAAGCGTCATGTTGTGTATGAGTCTAGACCCTGCAGTTTTATTATTACTTTGGGTATACAATTGTACAAAATACTAGAGGTAGCTCTACCTACTACTATTTCTTTAATCTCTGCTAAGCAATGCAGTAAGGTCATTTCACAGATCGGGAAGTTCATCTTTTTTGTGATTCATGCTCACAGTAAGTAGAAGGTCGCCGCCACATATGTGGCCTCTACACAGAGCCTCTCTTTACAACAAAAGCAAGTGGACAGGATCATGGAAGAATACAGAGACATCTTCTCCTCACCTATAGGGGTGCCGACACACTTCCAAGTCAAACATCCAAATGATCTGACCCCCTGCACACCTCTACCTAATGGACCGGTCTATCACTGCTCGCTAATGGAAAATGACGAAACCAGGCATTATATCCAAGAGCTTATCCAAAATGGGAACATCATACCCAACTCTTCCCCTTATAGAATCCTGATTGTACTAGTGCAAAATAAGGACGAGACTTGGTGACTCGGCATTGATTACAGAGCCTTAAAAAAAATCACAGTTAGGAACCGATACCTCATTCCCAGGATTGATGACCTTCTTGACCAACTCAAGGGGGAAACTTTCTTCAGCAAGATTGACCTAAATTCTGGCTACCACCAGGTTCCTATTGAACCAACCGATGTATGTAATACAACCTTCAAGTCTAAAGAAGGTCTCTTCGAATGGATAGTCATGCCCTTTGGCTTAACAAATGCACCAACCACTTTCATGAGGTTGATGGATGATGTATTGAGATGCTTCACCAACTCCTTTGTGGTGGTATATTTGGATGATATCCTCATCTTCAGAAGAACATGGGAGGAGCACATGAAACATATTCAGTAGGTTTTGAGCACTATGAGAAAACACAAGCGATATGCCAACTTGGAAAAATGCTCTTTTGGCATGAACAGGGTCCAATACTTGGGCTACATTGTTGATGAGAATGGGGTACATGTTGATCCAGCTAAGATCCAAGTCATCCATTTTTGGCCATCCCCGACCACACTGACCGAGCTTCGAGCTTCTTGGGACTATCCAACTTCTACCGATGGTTCGTGTTGGGATTCTCCCATATTGCATGGGCCCTTAGCCAGGTGACCAAGGGCGGTGGCAAGGCCAATTTCATGTGGGGGAAGGAAAAAAAAATGAGCATTCGATTATCTGAATCATTTCTTGTGCTCAACTCCATTACTCTCCTTGTCCAATTTGCAACAACCATTCAAGAGTGAGACTGATGCATCTGACTATGTTGTGGGCACAGTTCTCACTTAACATAGCCATCCGATGGCATACCATAGTGAGACACTCTCATATACTATCCAAAAATACCCCACCTATAAAAATAAAATGTATTCCATTGTAGAAACCTGTCGTCAATGGAAACATTACATTATAGGAAAGGAGATGATCATATACACTGAACACAATCCTCTGCAGTTCATAGAGACATAGGGAAAATTGCAGAATGACCTCCATCAGAAGTGGTCCACCTACCTACAGTAGTTCCATCTCAACATCAAGTATAAGATAGATATCTCAAATCATGTCGTTGACTACCTCAGTCAACCTCCTATGGCTGCACTCACCACTGTGCTCCATTCCTATGGACATGAAACATCTTAGTGGCCCCAACTTTATTAGCAAGATCCAAACTTCGCTACCACCTATTAGCTTTTGGGTACAAGAGCGACTGTCACCGATTTTCACATTCAGGATGGACTATTATGCCACCTGGGCCATCTATTTGTTCCTACAAGCGAGCATACAAAGATGATTTGGGAAGCCAATTACAATCAGATGGAAAGACATTTTGGCGTTGAGAAAACTATGGTCATTCTTCATAAACATTTTCATTGGCCAAAACTTTGACAGGACGTCAACAAGTATATCAGATCTTTCACTGCCTGTGCCATTTTCAAGCCAGACATCAAGAAGCAAGGATTATACACCCCTCTTCCTACTCTCGAGAAGCCTTGCGAATCCATCTCAAAGGATTACATGTCTGGCCTTCCATCCACCAAGCAAGGAAATGACTGTGTATTTATGGTCATTGATCGGTTTTCGAAGATGGCCATCCTCATAGCTTGCAAGAAGAATATCATCGGGGAAGATACTACCAATCTCTTCTTTGAATGATTTTGGGTCCACTTTGGGATACCACATACCATCATCTCCGACCAGGACAGCAGGTTCCTCAACACATTTTGGTCAAGTCTCTGGTCACTATTGGACACCAAGCTCAAAAAATCCACTTCTTTCCACCCCCAAACAGACGACCAAACAAAGGTTGTCAATCAGATGATTGTGCACATCTTGTTCATGTGCAACTCTAAGAATCCACATACATGGGACAAGAGTCTCCCCTATGTTCAGCACAATTACAACAAGTCTATCCATAACTCCACCGACCATAGCACATTTCAGGTGGGGCTGGGATTCCAACCCTTGGGACCCATTAATGTTGCAATTCCTCTTGCCACCACATAGACAGAGTCTTCCCATGATAAGTCTGTGACCGACAAAGCCACCATATTCATTGATCGGATTCAGTACATCTGCCAACAGGTCCAAGAGATTTTTTAGAAATCCAATGCTAAGTACAAGTAGCACCATGATCAACATAGGGTACCACACTAGTTTTAGGTTGATGAAAAATTATGGTTACATTTGTAGAAGGAGTGTCTCACAGGGCCCCATCGAAAGATTTGCCCACTTCGATATGGGCCTTACACTATCACCAAGGCCATGGGTAGAAATTACTTTGAGCTCAACACTCTACCCTTCCTTGGTATACACCCAGTGTTCAATGTGGACCTCCTTCAACCATATTTTCCACCATTATTAGACACCTTAGAGATCTCAGAACAAATGAAACCCACATATCTCAACCCTGACTTCATGGAACAAGCATCCATTTATCAGATAGTGAACACATAGGTCAAGGGCACTCGCTAGAAAAGGATCCAGCTTTATCGCGTTGTCAAGGTAGGGAAACTCCTACACTAAGGCAAGTGGCTCACCTGGGGCCAAATCTAGTAGAAGTTTCCTCACCTGATGGGGGAACTCAATGTAATGGAGACCATTTCTTCCTAAGGGGGGAGGATTGATCCAATTGGCTATTGGTGGCCACCCACCTATTCCAACTGGCTCCTCTTGTCCATTTTTAGTTCAACACGTTCTTCTGTACTTCTTTGTAATTGTGGGTTCTTCACTTCTGGGGCTGTCTAAATCCCTACACATCTTCTAGGTGGATATTGGTGGCCTGATACCTAATCCAACTGGCTTATTTTGTATGTTTTCATCTTGTTGTACTTCTAGGGTTGTTTTGGAGGTCTAAACAATGTTTTTTTGGCTTGCCGTAGTCAAACTGTAGACGAAGTCAAATTTTAATGATGGAATGTGCAGTTCTCTGAAATACCTTTCCAACGGGCTATCACATGCCTAAAACAGAGGTCGTATGCAAAATTTACAACACCGGGAAGTTGAGGTACCAACTTACCCATAGGGGCCCACATGACTTTTGACGTTTCACCTCCTAGGGTTAGGTTTTTGTATGTCTAGGGTTTTGGGATTCATGAGCAATATCAAAAAGGATTCTAGAGCCTCATTTTAATTCATTCTACTCAAAAGGATGCGTGTAGCAGCCACATCTCTTCTCAGAGATAACTACCACCATTCGAGCAAGTGTTTCAGTTCTACAGTTTTATAGTTTCATCCTATTTCATTATTTAATAGAAGATATTGTTTACTGGATTCTATGTTATTCTTCATATCTCTGTGTTTATTTTATTCATTCTATTAATCGGTTCGTTCCTCTCCTCAATATGGATTAGTGCAGGCAGAAATGATGATAGGGAAAGCTACACCACAGTTTAACATCAATATAATGCTGCACCACATCAATATAACACTGCAAAACCACAATACAATATCGTGCAACCACAGTATAATCACACGTAGTATAATCAAGTGCCTCAGTACAATGCCCTGCGAGGAGATCAAGTTGGCTACAGAGGTGGAAGACGAGGTAGAGGAGACTTTGGAAGAGGCAGAGGATTGGTGGTATGCCATAACTGTCAACAAGCATGACACTATGCAAGAGAATTTCCACTTCCACTTGTGACATGTATGTATTGTCGCGCATTAGACCATGCCACATAAGACTGACCGACACTATTGGAGAAGATCCAGGAAATGTAGAATCAAAACAATTAGAATGTGCAGTGGATTTCTATTGAAGCAAGGGATAATGGAAGAAATATCAACATAGTTACGTGCGGAGGAGATAAAACATGAGATGACGCAGTAAGACAAGATCCAACACAAAGACTAATGGGTGAAGAAGAATGTCGAACCACAGAAGAAGTTTGATGCACATAATGAAAAGGAGCTATTCAAGAAAGCTAGACAAGAATTCTTGAAGCCATACATTGCATCTACATCAACTGCACAACATACTCAGGATGTACCAATGTACGAGATGCCTTCATCGTTGGATCACACTAATGAAGCACAACCCTTATGACAAGTAAGTACCATAAAGGATTTTTCTGCAATCCTTTGTTAAACTACTAAATGATCCATCATCTATTAAAATATTACAAAATATGTTAGAAAGATGTAACACAGACGTAGAGGGAAAGCTAGAGTAGAAAACAGTTAATCACTTGCATACAAGGAGGAGGACAAGTAGAGAGTTCAGACTGAATGCCAACATTGGATATTTCAACATGGGGGATATTATACTAGATTTAGGATATGAGGAAAATGCGTTACCCAAGAAGACATGGCAATGTATGTGAGATCCCACATTAGGATATTCACATGTTCAACTGCAACTAGCAAATCAACATAGGGTTATGCCAATTGGAAGGCTAAAGGGTGTGACAGTAGATCTGGATGGAGTGCACACTAAAGCTGATTTTGAAATGATAGAAACAGTGGATGGCAAGACCCCTTATCCAACATTGCTTGGCTTGGATTGGGCGTTTGACAACCATGCCATAATCAATTTGAAGACAAGGAAGATGACATTTGAGTCAGGATAATATAGAGTCGTTGCGCCATTAGACTCATCAGAAGGAGAAAGGTTTGTATAACCCACTTGCTTAGACTTGGAGGAAATCAACCAGTCATATAGAACCACAACACGAGAAGAAGATTATGTGAATCCAACTACAGATGTGGTACTCATTTGGAGAAGTATCACATCATGTGATTCAGACTCAGATATAGGGTTGGAGAATTGGCAACGGAGATTACATGAAGTATCCACAAGAAGGTGCGCAAGAATAAACCGTGTAGTAAGATGGGTAGGTACAGAGATAAGAGAACCCCCTACTTTTCATGGGGTGAATGAATTATAAGAATTCCTAACAAGATACAAAGATGAAGTGTTAGAGAATCAGAGGTTCTTAGCTTTAGACATAACACTCAAGGAAACACCTACAAGATGGTGGGGTGCAAACAAAGAGACAGTTAAGGACTGGTACCAATGTAAGTGATTGTTGCGCATTATATCCGGTGCAGAACATTTAAGCAATGAACTACAGAGATATGATGGACAGGGACACCAATAGAAAACTTGGAGAAGTGTAGAACACTATGGAAAATGACACCACCAGAATAATGGCCTCATCACTTCATTCACACATTGGAAGGAATTCTAGAAAACTGGTATGTAAACCAAAAAATGCGCAAAGGCGCTGCAGAATGGGCAACATTACAACATAATTTTATAGTCGCTTTCTCATTTGAACATGAGAACCCCAACATTGATTCAACACTCAAACAAATCAGATGGGTGATATTTATTAAGGAACCAATTGAACTTATAATAGAGTATCAACATCAGAATAGACAGACGATGAAATAACTATTGTCATGCTATCATGTGCAGGAAGAAACACCAGATGAAGCTAACCCACAAAAAATTCAAATTACAAAAATTGAAGGAGAAAGAGAGGTGGAAGGTCCATCTCTGGCATGATTAGTATTTTTTATGCCAATCAAGGTGAAGAAAGTAAATATTGGGATAGATGATAATCCCAAAATGGCCAGTATTGGAGATTACTGGGATGAACAAACAATAGAAATAATAACAGAGTTTTTGTGCAAGTATAGTGACTTGTTCTAAACAACCTTTATAGAGATGAAAGGCATAGTCGAAGAGCTAGGAGACATGAAGATACCTTTCAAACATGAGGTTAGATCTATTAGACAATGACCGTATAGAATGAACCCAATACGTAAGCAGAAAGTAAAAGCAAAAATTGACAGAATGTTGGAATCTAGAATCAAAGAACCAATAGAAGAATCAGAATGGACAAGCCCGATGGTAGTCTAGAAGAAGAAGTAAAGAGGCATAAGGATATGTGTCGATCTGAGAAAGTTGAATGATGCTTTCCTACATGACTCTTTTCCCACCCCATTCACAAATGAGGTATTAGAGAATGTGGGAGGCCAGGAAGCATACTCATTCATAGATGGATTCTCAAGCTACCATTAGATCAAGATAGCTCCAGAAGACAGGTACACAACCACTTTTTCCACAGAATGGGTATCCTACCAGTACACAGTCATGCCTTTTGGGATGAATAATACACCAGCTATATTCTCAAGGGTAGTCATAGCTTCTTTCAAAGAATTCATCCATCCGTTTTTAGAAGTATATCTGGATGACTGGATAGTCTACAGTCTGTTGAAAGATCATGTAGAGGTGTTAAGGATGATGTTGGAAAGATGTAGGTAGTGTCAGATATCATTAAATATCAAGAAGTGCATCTTTGGGACACCTTTTGGAATACTATTGGGAAATATATTCTGTAAACAACGGCTATTGGTGAATCCTGCAAAGTTTGCAGTCATTGTTAACTTACCACCACCCAAATCAATAGGCTAGTTGAGAGAAACATTGGGACACATAGGATACTACAGAAAATTCATAAAATGGCATGCACATATCATTGTGCTAATGGAGAAATTGTTAAAGAAGGATAGTAAATTCCAGTGGAATGAGGATTGTCAGCAAGGTTTGGACACTCTAAAAGAAAAAATGGTCACAACACATATACTAGTATTCCTAGACTAGGAAAAGACATTTCACGTGCATGTAGATGTATTATCCATAGCACTTGGAGCTATTCTGGTGCAACTAGGAGCAGGAGAGTTAAACCATCCTATAACATTTGCAGGCAGAAAACTATTAGAGTTAGAGAAGAACTACAATACTACAGAGAGAGAAGGCCTAGCAATGGTATATGCACTATAAAAATTCAGACACTATATACTTGGGAAACACTTTAAAATGTTCATAGATCATTTTGCCCTTAAATATCTAGTCAATAATCTAGTGTTGGGGGGGAGGATCTATAGATGGTTACTGTTGTTTCAAGAATTTGACTTTGAAGTGATAATCAAACCATGGAAATTGAATGCAGGACCCAAGAACCTGTCAAGGATCACCAATGGAGAGGAACCTACAAATTTAGAGGACAACTTCCCTGATGCACAATTATTTTCAGTCCAAGTATTTGATGAATATTTTGTTGACATAATTGAATTCTTGAGTACAGGAACTGCGCCGCAAGAATTCAACACTGCGTAGAAGAAAAATCCGGTAGTCAGAAATGAAGAATATTAATTGATTGTAGGACACTTATACAAGATGGGCACAAACAACATATTGAGAAGATGTGTACTTGAACATGAAAAGCCTGGGATTTTAGTAGAGGCTCATGAGGGAATAGTTGGAGGAAATTATGCAGGAAAATCTACCGTGCAGAAGGTATTACACACATAACTATGGTGGTCGACCATTCATAGATATGCAAAGGACTACTGCCAGAGATGTGATATATGTTAGAGGGTTGGAAAACCTAATAGACTGGATGAGATGCCACTAAGAACACAAGTAACCTTCCAATATTCGAAAAATGGGCAATAGGATTTGTGGGACCAATTAATCCACCAGCAAAGAGATCAGGACCAAGGTAAATCATTATTGCTACAGAGTACTTAAGAGATGGGCAAAAGCAGCACCAAAAAAATATTGTAGTGCAGAGACAACAACACACTTCCTTTTTGAGCAAGTGATCACTAGATTTGGATGCCCAAGGATTTTGATGAGTGACCAAGGGACTCACTTCATCAATAGTACCATCAAGGCTATGACTGAGGAGTTTGAAGTCTATCATGAAAAGAGTACACCTTATCACCCTCAAGCAAATGGAACAATGGAATCCTTTAATAAGATCCTAGGGAATGATTTGAAAAAGATCTGCAATGTCAACAGGGATGATTGGGACTTGAAGATACCAGCAATATTATGGGCATACAGGACTACATGCAAAAAGTTGACAGGACAGACACCATTCAGGTTGGTGTATGGACAAGAAGCAGTGGTTCCATTAGAATTTTTGGTACCTAGTTTGTGCGTAGAAACAATCACCAACATGACAGAATGAGGTGAAGTACAAGAAAGGCTAATTTAGCTGATGGAGATGGAAGAAGATAGGAGTCTAGCAAGATTTCACCAAGAAGTACAGAAAGCAAGGGACAAAGCTTGGCATGAAAGACATATTAAAAGGAAGAGTTTCAAGGAGGGAGACCTAGTCTTGGTGTATGATAGTAAATTTATTCAACATCTAGGAAAATTCATAATGCATTGGTTGGGACCATATGAAGTCAAGACTATCACATAGGGGGGATGTGTACAGTTGAAAGATTTAGGAGGTACAGAATTGAGAGGAATTATCAATGGGATTCAAATGAAACTGTATAGGGAAAGTCAACCTCCTAGCACTTAGAAAGTTACTGCGTAGTAAGAAGATATGTATATAGTGTATTATAGTATAAGTAAGGGAGAGAAAATGAGAAAAACAAATAAAAAGAAGGAAGATAAGGAAAACCATAAAAAGCAAAAAGGCGATAAAAATAAAAACAGATCGGCACACATGGGGGGTCTTGATAGAATAGAACTGGTAGAATAGAACAGTGTGCTGCAAGAAAACTAGGGTTCGAAAACACGGTGCATAGAAGATAAGTTAACAGGTAGAAAGGTACAACGTGAAAGAAACACAACAAAAGGTGAAAAAGTGACAATTGTCAGTACGTCACAACTGTCACTTCTTCGTCCCTCTATAAAATCGAAAAAAGGAGGAAAAGAAGATGGAGACACAAGAAGTTTCAATGGAAGAAGGAGCAGGGCAGGATACCGACAAGGATACATAGATTCCATAATCATCTGAACCACCAGAGGCCCAAAGAAGAGAACATGAGAGAAACCAAGTGGTTCTAGAAATAAGGCCAAGGCCCACAAGAAGCCCATGGAAAGATCATTGACACAAGACGACGTGGATTTGATAGCCACAACAGTAGAAGATCGACTATCAGATGTATGGGATAACACCAAGAACCACAAAGATTCAATTTTTGAGCAAATCTAAGAGGTGAAAACTGTGATGGAGCAGTTAAAGGTCAAAACAGAGTAGCAACAACAAAAGACAACAACGTCAATGAAAGAAGGGGTATCGATGGGTGAGACAATGTAGCTCACGACGTATGGGAGTGTAAACTTCAGGATTACCCCAACATGTTGTTCATGGATGAAGAGATAGTGTAGAGGCCATTGAGAGAGATTGAGATGTTGGACTTGGCGTTGCCCAATATTCCAACCAAAGAACTTTATAAATTACAAGTGAGCGTCACACAGGAAATTTAGTCAAGAGAAAGATCTGATGCAACAAACTTATTATTGGCACAGGAAGACAACACCTCACTCAAGGAGGCACTTATCCAAGAAGGGAAAGAGAAGAAGATGGCACAACAGAAGGTGGATGAGATGGAAAACCAGATCCATAAAGTGTTCCAAGCCATCTCGGACAATGAAGGAATACAAGGAGTGTCATCGCAGGAGAAAATGCAGAAGATAGCATAGACGATGCAACACTACAAGGACCAAATCAAAGAGCTAGAGGAGCAATCAGTGCCCACAAATCCTCTAGAAATCAGAACACAAAGGGAGAGGGACATGATATCTTCTGCAAAGAGCATCGCACAGAATATGCACAAGATGACAAAACTGTTGGAGAAGAGCACCCAAATATAGACACAACTTCTAGAGGATGGAAGCTTACAAGAGCTGGAAGGGAAGGAAGAAAAACTACAAGCATCCATGGAAGGCATCAAACAATGACAGAGAACGATGTCACTTCGAGAAAAGATCAAAATTTTTGTGGAGATGAAAACCTTACAAGAAAAGGAAAAGGCAGTGCAAGCACAAAAGATGAAGTGACAGGCTCAGTTGGAGCCCCTACAAGAAAAGGTAGAACAATTGGTCATCGAGATCAACGCAGCAAAATTGAGTGTAGAGTGCATTGCAGTGAGAGGAGGAGAGCTGCTACAAAAGCCAGTCACCACGCAACTCATGGAATACATGGCCGAAAGGAGCAGCGAGGCTCAGGCACAGTGCCAGAGAATCAACAAAATGTATAACGCGTTGGCACAAGTAGTGACGGACACTGGAGTTAGGCGGTGACTTGGGACAAGTCTCGATGTCAGTGTTGGGGGCCTGTTGGGTGCAGGTCCATTTTTTAGGAAAAGTAGCACGTGTAAGGTATACACGCATGCAAGAAAAGTAACATGTGTAAGGCAGACATGCATGCAGGAAAAGCAGCATGTGCAAGACAGACGTGCATGCAGAAGAGGAAAGCATGCGAGGCACACATGCAAGAATACCTAACCATGTTAAGGTTAGGGTTTTAGTAAGAATATGTAATGGTTTCTAATCCAAAAACATGTATAAGTAGGTACCTAGGAGGTCTAGGTTGGTGTTCGAACATGGTTCAGTAGTTGTTGTTTCTTAATGCTCAGGTTTGATGAGAGAGGACCAGAATGACTGTAAATCTGATCTATTTTGTAAATTGTTGAGATGAGGATGGGAAACAGGGTAGATATTAAGATTTAGATCACATGTTGAGGAGCCTAGTGTGATCTAGCCTGCCTCATTGTAGATCTCGACCCGCTAATGGAGAGTTGTAATGCATGTGATGTTGTAGTTTTGGAACCACCATAATAAAAGAGCAGAGAAATAAAATATTTGTGGATGTATCCCACGAGGGGTGAACCACAATAGATCATGTGTTATGTGATTGAATATTGTGTATTTCCTTTACTGTCAATGATTAGATGTTAGACAAATGCGTGAATGACTAGCTAGATCTTATATTTTAAATGCATGAACAAGAATGATAGGGCATTCAATATAAGTTGAATGTTAAGTAACAAATGAAGATCACAGAGTTTAATCCCAGATCCCCACTCATTCCTAGGCTACAAGCACTTGAGAGTTGCAGCCACCAATAGAACTATATTGGATGAGTCTGCGCAGTGCACTCTGTGTACTATGCTACCTTCTGGGTTACCAGAGGGGACGATAGTTTTAAAGGGGTTTTGTTGGAAACCATGGTAGACCTGAACCTGGGTCGTCCCAGGAAAGGTAGTAAGAATACTAGAATACCAACAACTTCATTGACGAGGGATGAAGAATCCTTGTCAAACTGTACGAAGGGATCGAATCCTTTATTTCTACCTCTTCTTCCTGAGATGCTCATTGAGCTCTCAATTGATTGTTGATTTCCTTGATTTTTCTTTTATCATCGATTCTTCCCTGAGATCTTTATTGGATCATCAACCCGATTTGCACGTCCTTTCCATTGTGATTTCTCCCTCCTCCACTTCAAGCTTTGAATATTCTTGGGGCTGGGGTGGAGCTGAGACTGTGGGATTCCCTATTGTTTGAGTATCTTCCTCCTGACTGACTTTGTCATCGCCTAATTCATCTTCAGTCCACCCAAGAGCTGAGGGAAGAGGTCTAGTTTTAGGCCCTAATCCTAGGGGCTGAGTGAGGGTAGGTTTCGAGTGATGGGTCTAGACAGATGAGGATTATCCAAGAATTTCAAAGGGGTTTTGTGTGGCTGGAAGGGGAGAGGAAGGGGAAGAAGGGGTCCTGAACTTTTTCTAATTCTGATCCTGGGATTATGGGTGATTTGGGTGATGGGATCCCGATTTTCCAGTAGATCCAAAGGTATCAGCTTGAGATCCAATCTCTTTCCCTAAGTTATATTTATTTTTGGTAGTTTGTCAGCCAGGTTCTTGTTCTATTCCCTCCCCTTCCTTGATCTACTTGTTGTTGGGGTAGATTCTGGAAAAGTGTCCATAATCATGGCATATTCTGCATTTAAATGGAAGTTGTTCATAGTCTAGCTTTTGGATGTGTGTCCAATTGTCTAGTTTGAGATTAATAGCTTTAGGTAGTCCCTTTTCTAGATCCACTTCTATGCAGATTTGAGCACAAGAGTACATGTTTGATTTTGGCACGGTTCTGTCCACAAATTTACCGAGTGTGTCCCCAATGCTTTTTAGAACTTCGTCACCCCAACAGTAGAAGGCAGATGAGGGAGACGAATCCAGACAGGAACAATGAAGGGAACATTGTTGTCTGGGTCAAAGTCACGGGTCCATATGTTTAGGCATAAACCCCTAGGACCAAAGAAATACGAACCATTCTTGAAGATTAGATCTCGATCATCTTTCAGTTTGAAATAAAAAATAAATAAACCCTTACCGCAAAAGAAGTGGTTCATTCTTCCTTGAATCAATGGTTGCCAGTTCTTCTTAATCCACAAATAGATATGACAAGGTGAGGGATGGAGCCCCATGAACTTACCGATTAGAGCTATGGATGCAAATGAAAGGGCCTTTATACAAGAAGAAACCCGTGGAATGGTGAGCTCCAGGACTTGATCAAGTTTATTGACAAACTGGGGCTTCACAGAGTGTTTAGGGTGGTTTC